>OOFC01023159.1:0-35776 GCA_900323345.1 Pseudochromis fuscus
CACTCTAAAAACAATTGTCTTGACTCAACAACAAAAATTAACGCAACCATTTCCATTAGTCTTTCTTAGTTTTGACAACTTAATTTGAACCAACAAAGTAAATTGCGTTGGGGGAATTAGCTTTTCCTCTTCAATCAAAGATTATTTTAACTACCCCTTACTTAATAACTTTTTAGCCTAAGACAAGTTTTTTAATTGATAACTCACAAAAATTATGTTGCTTCAAGTGGCTTTACTATATTATTTCAAAGTAATTTTATATGTTGTCTAGTTAATTATTGTAATAATGTACACTACTTTTTAAGTAGCAACCATTTTAAAAATTAAGTTGCTCCAATTAGATTATTTTCAGGTTTCTTTTTCTTTTTTGTAGGGTTTTCTTGTTTTTATTCATGTAGTAGTTTTTCAGAAAGACACCAGTTCAACCACTATTTTTGTGCAATTAACTATTTTAATTTTGAAATGCAGTTCAGTAACACATTATATTCAAATCTTGCAAAAATGAAATGCAAATCAAAAAACAAACTCAAATTCAACTGCTCCTCAAATTATAAATAAAGAAATTGGCCATACTCCCTTGAGAAATTAAGTATTACCCAAAATAAAATATGCCATCATGGCAGGTAGGCCTTTAAAGGTAGACCTGACAAATATGCAAAACCTTTGTGAACATTCCTTATGTGTACTGGAAAGTGTAATACAACAGATTGTGAACAAACACAAATACATCTCAAAGAAGTGTGGCCACCTCAAAATCTTAATCTCCATAGATATACCGTATTTTCCGGACTATAAGCCGCTAATTTTTTCCGACGCTTTGAACTTAAAGACTGGTGTGGCTCATGTATTGGCGGCTCGTTGGCTTTTTACAAGCTAGCAAGCTCGGTGCCGCCGAGGATTTATCTATCTATCTATCTATCTATCTATCTATCTATCTATCTATCTATCTACCTAATTCATGATTGAAAATGACAATTTTTGAATTGAAGTCAATTGGAGCCAAAGTTTTTTGGAGCCACCCTCCAGTCAAATGTAATGCACTTTTATATGTTTATTATGTATGTTTATTAACACCTTTTATGGTCATTGTTATTTGTTGCTAATTACTGAACATATGCAAGTTTAAAAAGTTTCATCTTGAGCAAAATAATTAGTATCATGGAAACCAATCAACATCAAGATACCCCAATGTCTCCGAGGAGCAGAAATGGAGGACAAGCTTATTGTTGCCATCTGTCTCCATCCAGAACTTTATGACACCACTTTGAATCCGTACCGGGATGAAAGGCAGCAATATTTGAGATCCCATGAATTGTTTATGGCAGAAGTGGCAGTTTTCGCGGTTTCAGGAAGGAGTACTCCTATGTTGAGGGCAAATATCCATGTGTGGTGAAATCTCTTTTAGTCTTTACGTTTACTTATGTAGTCACGCTGCGAGAGAAATTTGCTTCGCATCTGCTGTGAGCAACAAACTGCAGGAAAAGTTTAAGTTAGAAGATTTAGCTTAACATTTAAAGTTTTGTTTTGAGTTCATCCAACTTTAAATTCTTAGTTCTGCTAACTCTTCTTAAGCAAGTTTAATATATCTTTATGATACATAAGTTAGTATAACTTAAGAAGAGTTATTGACATCATGTTAATTATAACTTATATATATCGTAAAAACACATAACTTGACAATATACAAGTTTTTCTAACTTTAAAGTTGGACGAACTCAACACCAATGTGGCGTGCAAGTGGCGAGAAAGTTTCCTTGGCAATGTCTTCTCAGACACTTCTTCTACAAACTCCACATGGACCCCCAGGACAGAACCAGCCAATCACAGCGGTTCAGCCTATCATTGTTACTAACCTGTGAGTGAACAGTGTTTCAACTTGATGAGCAACAGGTGTGATTTCAAAGCCTCTCCTAACAGCTTCTGGTCAACTGTATTCATATGTTTTTGTGTCAAATTAAATGAATGTTATTAGTCTGATGTCTTGTCAACGCTTATACAAATATCACACTTTCAAAAAAGCACGTGTGACAATGTAAAAGACAGAAATTGGACAGAAGGTGGACACTTTCCTCACCCCTAGAAAACGTGCTTTGCTTTTACTCTCTGTCTTTTTCCTCCTGAACACGTTGACAGACATAAAAGTAGAGCTTCGTCTGCCAGGTAATGGTCAGACCTAGTTAGAACAACCCGCTGTCAAACATTAACTCGGTCATATCGATTACCAAAAAAGGGGCAGCGAGAAAAATGGGTTATATTTTGTTTACTTACGTGAATGGAGAGGTGGGGGCGGGCGGTGCGGTCGTTTAGACCAATCGTGTCGCTGGGAAGCGTTGAGTGACGTAGCCTCTAGCCAATGCCTGCAGTGTACAGCTGGACCAGCGCGACTACGACACACGGTCTTTACCTCTTGACGTTTACAGAGAAAACAGCGGATTTAGACGTGTTTTTGCTAAATAACGCGAGCCAACCGACTAAGAAGACACGTGTTTGATTGGCGTATTGTAGATTGGTGGAGGGATTTAGTGACTGTGTGGTTTTCTTGTGACATACCGGACCGAGAAAGAGACGTCCCCCCTCCCGACAGCTGGTTTACGGATTCCCCCTTTTTCTGGTCTTGAAGTTGAGTGGTGAGTCTGTTGTTATTGTTGCAGTGAAGACACAAAGAGCAGCAAGAAAGCAACAGAAAAGGCTGTAGTGTAAATACATCTGTAAATAACTGTCGGTATTTATTGAACGTGAGCCTATTTCTGTACAAACCTGCAGATATTTCACAGTAGGTCAACACTACCTACTGTTATGTTCTTATATAAATCTATAGGAATAACTGTGAAGAAGTGGTAAAACAACTTTATTGGTTCAGAAATTGTGGTATTGTGATAATCTACATGCAGTCTTCAAATGTAAGATCGATATCTATTATGTCTACAGACTTTTTCGAAAAACAGACCTAATTTATGAGTCTATTTTCCCATTATTATATTTATCAATGGGCTTTAAAAGCGAGTTAAACTCGGACTTGGTTGATTATTGGTTATTTACTTTCTAGTAACTGACAGAAATGTCTTTATGTTCGAAGCCACGCAGGCATTTGTGTTTAGGAAGAGTAACAGAGTAGTGGTGGCGGAGCTTGAGGGATGTTTGTTCACATGCTGCATTCACGTACCCATCTGTGAGCCCCGATTTTCGGTTGTCAGCTTTAGTGTGAATATACAGTGCTGAAGCAATTAGCCAATTAGATGGAATTTCTTTAGTTTACTGGTCCCTTGTCTGTGGCACTTAAAACTTGTCACTTGGCACTTGTCTACTTTGACCTTGAGGTTGCATCTGTCTTTAGGATACAAACGATGCTCCATGTTTGATTGTTACATGTAAATGGACATAAGTGCAAAGAAATAAAGAAAACTGCTAGAAACCTTTGGGTTAGTTAATTGAAAGAATGTTTATCTGCAATAATTATGTTAACTGATGGGTTGTTCGAATAATTTAAACAATTAATAATGGTCTGCAGATGTGATGTGATAATATATACCATGCAACTTTGAAAAAAATGGTTGTCCAAACTACCAAAAGTGAAGCTGAACTAAACCGGACAGTTTCACGATGCAATTTTATGAACTACAAACAATGAATTAACTGTAATCAAAATAGTATTATTTGCCTGTTCATCCCCAGTCACAGAAACAGTTTATGTAACAAAAGAACTGTTTTTTTAAAACATGTAATTGCTTTACCAAGTCATGACTGAACAAAAAGTGACATGACATTTTCAGGATTTATGACTTACTGTTTTTGTAGCACAATGACTTTCTTATATTCACGGTAGTCATTTCTTAAAATATAAAGCTGTAACAGCGTCAGCTGCTCACTAACAAATTTCTAGGGAAATAATAGATCACAGTTGCTCATTTCCACTCAACAGCACATAAAGCCCTGCTTTTCATCAGAATTGACAGCAGAGAAAAGAGTCAGTCATTTACAGTGTACTTCTGCTGAACTTGCTCTGCCTCTGGATCCTGCAACCAACTGGGGCACAATAGGAATGGAAATCCCGTGGTGGGATTATGTAAGATATTGTGTTGTGGCTGCTTGCTTTGTTGTTTTCGTGCATCTTCAGCACAATAAACAAACATCTTTATTTTTTTACCAATAGACACCTACATGTGTCCAAGTTTTCAAATGAAAATCAAGACCCTCTGAATACCATCGCTTACCACACATCAGGGACAATATTACCAAGTCTGAAGCTAATTTTAGTCCATTTCTAACATGGATTGCAAAAGTGATCCATCTGTAACACCTGCTGCAGAGCAATGATTTAAATAATTTACCAACATCTAGACCAGATGTGTCAAACATATGGCCTGCAGGCCAAAAATGACCTGCCAGAGGGTTCAATCCTCAAGATGAATATGCAAAGTGTGAAAATTACATCAACTGCAATTCACTACAACTTTTATGTTTTTGTTTTTTTTGTTTTTTTAAATGTATAAATGTTATACATTTCCACAGCACTTTCCTCCTCAATAGTTCCCGCTTTAGTTTTGGTTGTGAGGTCAGGATTACTACACAGATGTGGAGATGTATGTACATTTATAATAACTTCTTAGATCTTGTCAAGTTGTTTTAATCATAAAGTGAAATACTATATGTTTCATGTCCAGATATCTGTGACTAAATGTTATGTGCGTTTGTAGATCCACTCTGATCTGTAAGTTATAACGCACATGTGTAAATGATGAGCTGAGGCATGATATTGTTGAAATTGCATTTATTTTTCTTAATACATTTCAGGTTCATAGAATGTTTTGTAAAGGGATAGTTGATTTAATGTAAACATTTCCACAATGTTCTTATTTGCACTAAATCAAAGGGAAACGTTTGGAGTTATTCATAGGTTATTATGCTCTAATTTTACAGATCCAGCCCACTTTAGATCAAAGTTGGAGGTTGTGTGTGGCCCCTCATTTAGAAAATAAAAAAGCAGACGCTGGGTGGCACTTGAAACACTTGAATCTGTTCGCAGTCGTACAATTCCCTACATTAATCGAAGTCACGGAACGCCTCACCGAAACCACGTGATCGAGGCAGCTCTACGCTAGCAAGGTGGCTAACAGGATTTAGCTGAGCGGAGCTACGTTGCATCGCGGCGCTGACAAACCGACGAGCACGCACTCTTCGCAGTGTAGTTGCAGTAACTTTGTGTAACGCTACACGTCGAGGCAAACCCACGAGAGCACAATGCCAGGTAACAGAGACCACCACGCGTGGGAATGTGAACGTTTCGTCGTGTGTGTGTGTGTTGTTCTCCCCGGAGTGGAGGCTTGTTTTGTTGACCTGCTGCTGCCATGCTGTAGCAGCGTGCTAACTAGCAGCACTTTGTTTGGCCTTTTAGATAACACTTCGATGCGGGGTCTACGTGCTGCAGTGGCGCACTCTGGTCTTTTTATTGGACGTGTTGTTTGCTATTAAGCCGATTTAATGCTAACAAGGCTTCATGATTCGGATGGAGACATGAGAAGAAGTGTTTTCTCCCACCCAGCTCTCGACCCTTTGTTGTTGCGGGGGTAGCTTCCACCTCAGGCCCGTCCACTGACAGCGAGGCTATCCGTCTATTTGCAGCCACTCAGCGTTACCTCGGATAAAACCGTGCAATCCTGTTAGGAAGTTCCCAGGTAGGCCCGGACACCTGGGTCAGCCCGTTAGCAGTCTGTGAGCCACGACGACACAGCAGCACACTCACTGTTACATTACATAACCACCTATGAAGCGCTGTATTCTTCCCATTTCAAAGCTCTGATTATGCACTTTAGGAGCGCAACATCCTTATCTGGGCCTTTTCTGTGTCTGTATCACCTCAGGTGTTTGAGGTTTTAATGTTTTATTCACCTGCAGCGACACAAATTATCCTGGAAACACACAGAGCATTTTCATACTTGGCGTTTCAATGTGTGTTTTAGCCCTTACCTACACTTTGGGTCAAATTTGACAGCAGTAAAAATACATAAATGTCATTTTTCAGTCTGAAATTTTATTACTTTTCCAAAATTAAAAATGAAAATGTAATTTTCTTTAACTTTTGTCTAACAGGTGCTTCAATTTTGGTAAAATCCCTAAGACCAAAATGTTGTTTTTAGGTATTCCTGAAACTGTGAAACTGTCCATGCCATGGCTGTTAGTATTTTATAAACCTAAATTAAGGATAAATCGTCCATTTATTGTTGTCAGAGAGGCTTTTGATACATTCGAATTAGATCTGGAGTTCAAAATGTGATACAGACACTTATCGTGGCCCGAACCATACTGTGAATAATTAATTTTATCTGTTTACATAGCTGTACAGAGCAGTAAGGATTAAAAGGCTGTCCCAAGCAGTGTTGACTGACCTGGAGAATTTCAGGGGTATTTTTAGATTTGTTGTGTTTGCGGCTTAGTGATTAAATAATCTGAAGATTTTCTCTATGCATTCTTTGGTCTTTAAAAAGTAAAAAGCTACAAATGATAAATTACCGTGAATTATATAATGACCAATCACAACATACAGCAGGAAGTTGTAGAATTACTGCAAGTGTTTCACATCACAACATCAGATGATTCAGATTTGAAGCCGTCTTCTCAAAAATATTGAATTTACTCCAGTTTTGACATTTTATTTTTGGACCAGTATTTGTCCTTTTTCCTCCTCCACCCTCGTCGAATTGGATCTGCAGACACAGAGGATGCAGCGATTTAGGCTCCGCTAACTAAATATTACATGGTGACCAACACATGGTTATGCAATATGAACATGGTAAGTGCTACATGCAGTACATCATGGTACGGCGCTCACTCTCCCCTCTTCTCATTTATTCCAGTTCACCCACTGTGCACTGCTGTGTCACCCTGTGTCTTTTCAGTGGTTCATATGTTGGAAATTGATTTTGTTCACATCATTCATACATTTTCCTTTTTTAGATGCACATTATGACCTGGTTTTGTCAAATAAGTCATTGAAATGTCGCAACTCAGGAGTCAGAACCAGTTTTGAATTTTTGCCAGTGCAATCATTTAAACTCTGACCTCTGTTCATTTCCAGTGGTTCTTGGCAGGGATTGTGTTTAGACTTCATTGTTTTCTGCAGATTTTTTTTCTGTCTGACATATCTTAAGTGTTGTGCTTTTGTTTTAAAGGCATCCGCTAAGCTTTGGCGGTAGAAATTAAAAATCTGCTTTGTTTCATAACACTTTATAGATGGTAGTAAAAAAAAAAAACCTTGCACACATTGCCATGAGGTTCAAACACATGCTGGTACCTTGGGCTTATTGCACTCTTCTTTCAAACTGTTGTTTCCTCGTCTTCCACACACTCGTGTTTGTTTTATGTCTTTATAGCTCACGTCTCGATTGAATCACTGCACCACATAATTAAACTTCTATCGTTGGCCACAGACAGTCGAGCAGATCCAGACACACCTCTTTTTAGTCTACTAACCTACTTAGATTAAACATGTTTATTTGAACCGCTCTGGAGGACACTGTGTCCGTACAGTGAACAGCAGTCTGCCACGGGTCAAACGCTGGATTTTGTTACATCGGCCGAGACGTTAAAGAAACATTACGTCCTGAATGTGGAGTCCGGGTCATTACATGGGTGAAGTTTCTGGGAGTTTAAGCCTGTGAGTGTCCGCACCAGGCTGACCCCAGAGCCGTGTGCGCAGTTTAGTTGAGATCATCTTTTTTTTTTTTTTTTTTTTTACCCCCCTCTCTCCCCACTGTGAGGCCGCAGTTGAGTCATGACAAGTCTGTTGCAGCTGGCTGGCAGTCTGAGGATTATGTCATTATTGTGGGCATGTCTCATCACAGTGGTAATACTGTGTCTGTCGCAGAGGCACGGATACATCAGGAATCATATCTAATCTCTATCTTTTCATAATTAATTGTAGGATGTTTGGGAATAGGTGATTTGTAATGGGGTTTATTAATTACTGCTGGGAGGCTGCGTCTGAATTTGAAGTGCGGTAAAATCATCTGACCACATAATATTCAGGTATCATTTTAACCTTAATATATTGATTAGGTAAGGGGGAGGGGGTGTGTTTGTGTTAGAGGCTTCTTGCAGGGACTGTCCCCCTGAAGGAGGAAGTATACAAAGATGGGGAAACCTGAATTTTCCCAGTCAATAAAGCGACTCACACTCCTGCTTGTTGATTCGGCACACAAACAACAATCTGACGTGTTTATATTGTTGTGACCTTAAAGTGTGTTTCCCTTAGTCAAAGCTAACCTGACATCATCTGCTGGTTTATGGACTCACATTTTGAAGCCAGGAGTTTGGTATTTGAGCATCGCCATGTTGGTTGTTTAGAGCCAGAAGTGACCATATTTGGATATAAAGGGAAGAATAAAGAGGCGGGTCTGACTCTGCTCTCATTGGCTTGTTGATCAAACTAACCACGCCCCCAAATCTCCTCCTTTCATAATGACACAAATCAACTGGCACGTAAACATCCACATAACGCTAATTTAATGTCATTGTAGGAAGAACGTGTCTCACTGTATAAACCTCTTAGTCGTCCTATTAAAGCAGGAAGACGGATGTGTGTGTTGCGCCTGCAGCCTGTACATTGCAACACGCAGCACCATTACATACGATGAGTCACCGCGCTTGCCTTGATTCAATCACACGCAGCCATCCACACACTGCTAAAAACAAAACACGCTAACGTTTGTGCTTCTGCTCAGATCACAACAATCAGTCATGTTGTCCTCGTCCATGTGGGACACCCTGAAGTGAACAGTCCTCTCCCTCAGGGATTTCAAGGGGCAACAGTCACATGTTACATTTTTTAAATTCCCTCTCTTGTCATCTGGTTTGTTTTTTAGTTGTGAAGTGTGTGTTATGATGCAATACTGTAATTTTTACTGTATTAAGGCTGGTGCAAGTTGATCAAGATATGATTTTTTTAAAAAAAAAAAAGTCTTCATTTCTTTTCTGGGTATTTAACAGGATCATTAGCAGTCAAATGTAATTTTATAAGTCACTGACTTAAAGCTGCAAAAATCCTTTGATCATTGGCATGTTTTATTTATCTGTCAAATGTGCAAATTCAATTTAAAAAAATATACGTCTGTATTTTGTTCAGGTTTGTAATAACCACACTGAACCCTGGCTGAACTTTCCATTTCTGTTTGTTGCTGTTTGTGACGATGCGTCTCTGGCACAGCTGTTTAGAGGCAGTGTGATGGGATGAAAGGCCAGTGGTTCACTGAAGGTCAGGTCACATGACCACTCGGTGAAAACACGAGTTTAGCATCTGTGAATGAAACTTATTTTGTTACTCTACAACCTCGAGCTAAATGGTTGCTTTTTTTGTCCCCAAACAACATTTACAAAGTTTATTATTAGAGTGAAGGAGCCTTTGAACTTCCTAGATTTCTACTAATTCTTCTTGAACTTTTTTGCTCTTCTATTTTTTGCCTTGTCCATCTTTCACTTCATTGTGTTGAGGTAAAATTGGCAGGGTGATGAGGAAGTTGGCACTGTGCTGTATCTTCTGTTTGTTATGGCTGCTGTACATCTTCATGATGTCTCTCTGGTTAATAATACAACACTGGCCTTTTACTGCACAGCCACAATTCACCAACCTGGAAAAACTATTGATTGTCATCATAAAATGCCACAGACTCTATTAAGCCTCCAGGCTCATTTAGGTGTTAGCAGGAAGAGTATTTTTAGCCACGGCAGAGCAGTTTTGACTCATATTTGTTAACGGAGCAGGATCAGTCCCAGCTGGTGTTGGTTTTCAGTCTGGTTCTTATTCAGATCTTGAGATGTGGAGAATCGTTGTTTGGTGGTTTTATTGTTTATGAGCAGTGACACTCTGTGAAGGCTTCTCTACCCACGGGAGCAGTTTTCCAGCTGTAGCTGAAATGTAATTGAGGAGCTGATAATTTGTTTAATTAGGATCCCAGGCTGAAATGCTGGAGCCTTGATTTAAATGGGATGATGTAAATTTAACAGTCAGTAGGACCCAGCTGTGGGCTAATGAATAGGAGATGAGCAAATGTTATCAGGCTGTGAGAAATTAACAAAATAAAGTTTGTCTGGTGTTAAATTAATTTTTAGGATCCAGTTGTGTCTGGTATGAAAAGCATGAATATTTCTGTATGATGAACTGCTGGTGTTTTACTAACGCTTGTGTAATTGTATCTTCACGCAGAGCCGGCTGAAATGAGCGGTCCAGAGGTGGCCAAGACACCGGGAGGCGGGGCTCCAGGAAAGGAAGGAAAGGAGCCCGTGGCCAATGGACACGCAGGAGAGGGCAGCGACGCCAACCCATTTGCTGAGTACATGTGGATGGAGAATGAGGAGGAGTACAACAGACAGGTGTGTGTGGTCACATGCATCCCACACCACCTCCATATGTGATTTGAGTGATTGGATCACCTGAGACGCATCTTTAAACGAAGTGTAAACAGGGTCTCAGACACAGGGTCGTCCCACAAAGAAAAGTTAAACTTGGTTCAACTCTTGCTGCAACATAATCGCCTGTGTTGACCAATCAAATACGTACAGTACAGCGGTGCCAAGCATGTATCTCTGTTGCAAGGTTTATCCACTGAGACAGGACTGACATGTTTATTTTTTCAATGGGTAATTTTCCCTCTCAGAACATACTGTGGTCACAATTCAGGAATATGCAAGTAAGCCAGAAATAAGAAGAAAGTGGGCGGAGAGGAACATGTAACAAAAGCCCTGCTGGCCGGAGTTAAGCTGGAGGCGTTGCTGTTGGCTCGTCATCTGGTTTAACCTGAATTTGCAAACATTTGAACTGTTGCTCCTCCTCCGCTCCACCTTCCACTTCATCACTCTCTCCGTCTGTCTGTGTCGACTCTCGTCATCTCCCAGGTGGAAGAGGAGCTGCTGGAGCAGGAGTTCTTGGAGCGCTGCTTCCAGGAAATGCTGGAGGAGGAGGACCAGGATTGGTTCATCCCTTCGCGTGACCTCAACAACCAGGGAGTGGGGCAGCTGCAGCAGCAGCTCAACGGCCTGTCGGTCAGCGATCACCACAGCAACCTGGAGGAAGTGGCGGTGAGTCAGACACATCTAGTTTCACAACAGATTTTTTTTTTTTTTTTTTTTCCCCTGAGGTCACTGAGAATTTGATCATAAACAGTTTGTGTTATAAGAAACGTGTTTTCTCCGCTCTCTGCAGAGGAAGAGCATCTTGAATCCCGAAGCGAAGGAGTTCGTCCCAGGGAAGAAATACTAGGAGTCCCCCTCACCCCCATGGAGCCTCCACGCGCACATACACACACACATACACACACACACACACACACACCCCAGTCCTCACATATTCTCAGAGACTCTGGCGGCAGCGACCGCACACTCACTGATTCTCACACGCACGCATGCACACACACACCTACACACTTGAAGTCAATGGCGTGCTGGCAGGCCCAGTTGGGGGGTGGGGGGATTTCGTTTTTCTTTCTTTTTCTTTTTGTCTCTTTAATCTTTTTATTTCCTGTTTGTTTCTTGTAAACTGAGGGACATTGGGAACAGGGGTGGGGGAGGGGTGTAGTACCAGCACCGCCCTACTGCGGGCGCTAGCTCATCATTGCATTTCAGATGACGCTGTTGATGTTTACAGAGTACGCAGATCTCATCAAAGTCCCTTTAGAACTGAGGCAGCTACCCAGGAGTGATGCCAGGAAAAACGTTCAATTCAAAAAAGTTTCAAAGCTGAATTTCTAAAATGCTAATTTGTTATTTTTTTGTCAAATTGGGGGCGGGGGGGAATTCTTGCTAGCCAATCGAGGGTTTCCATGACGGTGAGTTTAGAGAAGGACTAACATTTCAGGGGACTTGATGGGTTTCTGCCACTGCTCTTTAAAGTCATCAGTCAGTCAAACCCGTTAACGTTTGCTCCTATGATGTCATAAGCTCCCTGTGACGTCACAGCTCGTGTACATCTAAAGATGTGAGTTGTTGTTTGTATCTGCAGCGGCTCCGTTCCAAACCAAGTACAGACCCCGCCCTCCCGGCCAGGAAGTGGTCCGAGCAGACATGGACAGGTGTAACCATGGAAACGAGATTATTATTTTCCCAATTTATGTGGAAGTCCATGTTTATCTTTGGTCCAGTGTGTAAGAGCAGAGGTGGTGAATGTCCCGATCGCACATCAAGTTGAGTTGAATTAGAAAAAGGTCATTAGAAGAAAACTCGGTTCACCATTTGTTTGCTTCATTCGTTGGTTGAGTTTGGATTTATGAGATGTTCAGCCCTGTTACAGAGGGTGGGGGAGTATTTGGTTTGGAACACAGCCGCTGCCTCTTTCTGCCGGCACAGCTTGGTTTGTCCAGCATCAGATCAAGTGTCCATATCCAAATCAGGTTTTCAAATAGCCTCTCCTCCTTTTTGTTCTTTTTTTTTTTTTTTTTTTTCCTCCTCGCATCGTTTTTGAGGATGAGGCGTTTTGTGTCTCTACTGGGTATAGTAGCCTGTGGTGTCCATTCAGTCGTGTTTGTAGAGGGAAACAGTCGGGAGAAGGGACAGTTTAGCCATGTCCCCATAGGAAAAACTGCAGTACAGAGCATGTGGCAGACAGTACTGCCTTCTTGCTGTTCTTCTGAGTACACAGACTGACTTTATTGAGGAAGTTCTACTTTAAAACACAGATCTCTGTTGTGGTCTGGGTTTCCCTGAAGCATCCTTCTCTAGTGCGAGTACAAAATCTGTTAAATTGTGAGCCAATAGGAAAAAAAATCTGTATATGTGAAGATGCTTGTCAGGAAATCCAGATTCTCATCAGTGGTAATTCTGAATTACTGAGTCAGTTTTTCTAGATCTGGAAAATGCAGAGGCAGTATTGTCATTGGAAAAATCCTGAGCATCGGTCTCTTCGTGCCACTGTTCATTTGTGGTATCAACAGTGATGATATAATATCTTGTGTATTTTACTCTCGGTGTTAATCAGACACGTGTGCACTGTACATTGAATTTATATGAGGTAGCACTTCTGTCCACCTTCTCTGTTCTTCTGGTTTTCAGTGTGATGGTAAACAGTGCAGCAGAGAGGGATGAAGTCTTGGTTTAAAGGGGAACTTCCTCACACAGTGTTGGACCACAGCTGTCGAATGGCACCCTGGTGAAGCCAATAGGAATGTCCGCCAGGTGGATTGTACAACATGAAATCATTTTTGGTGATTTTGTTTGAGTTAGATGACAGAAGCCGTAAAAGAAAAAAAAAGGTTCAGAAGACACAGAGTATGAATTTCAATACAAATAAAAATAATGAAAAAAGATGAATAAAGATGTTAAAGACAAATGTTGCCTCAGTGTTTTTTTGTTTTTAAAGTAATTGTTTTTCACATTGTAAATTGAGTGTTAATGACTGAAGATCATCACATTTAATACAGACACCCACAGTTCTGAAGTGTAGAAAGTATCTGTCAAACTTTTAATTGTGATCAACGAGCAAAACAGTTTAGGTTGTAACATTTAGCAGAACTGTGCTGCTGTCTTTCAGAGTCCAAATTATGACTAAAATATCAGTCAAAATTTACTAATTACCAGTTCATGGACACCTGGACATAATGATCCCACGATCAAACCTACAATGTTACAATTTGTATATGACCTGTTTTCTTACTTGAGCCACAGAAAAGTCAAGATTGACCAAGTTACTGTTTCAAGAAGGTGGTCGTCACTTCCAGAAGATGATTTATCACTTCACAGCAAGAAGAAACCTCCTTTCTTCAGGGTTCAAACCTCTGCTGGGGTCTTTCTGTGTGAAGACTGCATGTTCTCCTGTTTTCTCCCACAGTTCAATTTCACATTGATTCTGAATTGGCTGAATGGTTGTTTGTCTCTGTGTTGACCACTAATATGTCCATGGTGTACCCTACCTTTCACCCATTGGGATAGGCTCCAATCCTCCACAACCCTGTACTGGGTAAATGGATATGGAAAGGATACATCTGGTATTGTCAACACAAATAAAGGCACATATCTTATCTACTAAGTTTTATTTTTTACACGACTACGTTCTCCTACAGCAATTCTCACTCTCATGTTATTAAATTCTGTTTCCTTGTTCAGGAATGTCCTGTGAACAAATCCATATGTACAGTATAAGTGAGTGTACAGAAGAGAGTAATCACAGATGTGGTGATATTTTAAATACTCCATGACAACTGGGGCAAAATCCATCTACTGTGAACAACTCCTAAATAAACCTTGTGGTGTGAGCGCTGGGTGATGTCTTCAACCATCAACCCAACTGACATGAAGAAATGGAAACACTCAGAAGAAGAGAGAAGTATTTAATGAATATGGAGTTTGACCCCGAGCCAGAGCAGACTGCTGCAGGTGTGAACTCAGTAATTTATGTGTCAATATGTAAATGTGGAGCAGGTACTGAAATAAAAGAGGAGTAACAAACATTTCAGTCTCAGCAAAACCTTCCAACTGAAAAGACCCTCAGACATCAGATTATAATAACAAAATGACTTAGATCTGTAGTTTAATTGTATTAGTGCAAGACACTTCTCTGTTAAAGCTCAATCTATTTTACAGCATTTAAATCTTAATGTTAAAAGTTATGCTCTCCCTTGAATTATTCCTAAACCCCTGTGGTCTTTACTGGCTCTTACAAAGTCCCTTACACTACAGTAATATGAATCTCGTTTTACAATCAGGAAGGAGGATCATCGTCAGCGTCTACATCATCAACCTGAGAAACCACAGACTGAAATTAGAAAGTGTGGACGCCCTCTTGGTGTCCATGTTTACACGGCAGCGCCTCCTCACTGGAGAAGCTGAGGTGCCTGTGCCAGTAGCAGCAACATTCAGGGCCTGAGATCACCTTTCACTTACAGACATGAGGATGTGGAGAATGCTCCAGGCCGTCCTTTGGTAACCAAACCAGAGCAGGTCATGATGACCCCTGCAGGCTTCAGCTGGGGCTGCAACATAGAAAACATCTCATGAATATGATTTTACATTTAAAAAGAAGCATGAGGATTTGAATCTCAGCTCGGATCTTTCTGTGAGGAGTTTCTGCTGTCTCCAGTCCACCCAGACACAGCACATAGTGATCCTCTGATGTGTAACTACCCCTTAGTAAAACAGAAGAGAGTGAAACACAAGGGGCCTCAGAAAGAAACCTCCACAGATGAGAACCTTCCTGAACCTAAACACTTCAGACTGTCAATCCCTCCACTGGTCATCAAAACACATATCAGCATCTAACCCCATGATGAAATATTTGCAGCTGACTGTCATCACCTGCAAATATGTGACCTCTGAGGTCATCACACCACATCCTCTCTGCTCCTCAGCTGAGACTTCATGCAGCAACACCTCAGACTGTTTTCATGTTTTACTTATTGCTGCAGTGTAATGACGACTATAGTGCAACTACAGCACGATTGCTATAATCAAGAAGTCTTCAGTTTGTTTTTCTTCTTCTGCTTTTGTTGGTGGAGATTTGTTTTGAAATATGTGATGGAAACTCCCAGGAACACATTTTAATTTTCTTAGGAGGGCAGATAAAAGCAGCTGGTGAGACATCACTCACCACAGTGTGATGGTGATAACACTTCAACACTAGTTACTTTTTGAGTATATTGTGTACATAATGTTCCCATTTATTTTATTTTTATCTAAGTGTATTTGTTTATATTGTCTTTACTTCTTTTTTCCATACGTAGACAATCTGTCCACTTTTGCTGCTGTAGCACATTAAATTGTCCTGTTGAGAAAAATAATAAATAATCTGATCGGATCTTAAAGAATCTGAGACCTTCTTCCATGTACATTTAAATCTCTGCCGAGTGACACTAAACACACACATTTCACTGTCTCCTACCAGCGGATGGTTTACCGCTGTGTTATGACTCATCCTCAGCTTCTGTGTCCTGAGGCGAGATAACTAAGAAACACAGACACAAGCCTTGAAAACTATCTCAGTTCTGAAGGATTTCTCCTTCAACTGCCTGAAACGTGCAGGTGATTGGATGAAGATGCACCATTTTAAAATTCCCGGGTTGACATGTCTGACACAAAAGACAAACAAGGTTTCTTTTTATCTGCTGTATATTGAGATTTAAATTGAAGAAGGACGATTCCAGAGACGTGAAGGAAGATGAAGGTGAAGCTGAGGATGGACCCACTAGGTGGAGATACAGAAGATAAAGGGAAAACATGTAAGAACATAAAGTGGACAGGGCTGGAGTCTGCTGATCAGCCCACACACAGAGACTCAGCTAACCTCTCTATCCTCTCTTTACGTCAGCACCATAGCCGGCTTGGTACTCATTGGCGTCCTGTTGGGCTCTGTGCGGGTGTTGCTCTGAGGGAGCATCTCCGAGCAGCAGCATCCAGCGTGCTCAGACTTCAAAGTACAACTGGGAATGGGAGGGAAGTAAGGGTCAGAAAATATCACAGAGTACGAGAGGGAGGGAAAGGTGAGGTTGGTGTCCTTGGTTTACCAGCTGTTCTGCCTGAGAGCAGGATGGAGGAAGCTGCTGCTTTTCAGTCCAGGGCCGGGCTCCAGCTCCACATGTAGCCTCTGCTCTCCCAATTTTCTGCATCTAATCAGAAATGGCAAAAAACACATGAGGTCTAACAGCTTAATGAATCAAGGTTTTAAGGCTGAAAACTTTCTTAAACAATTTTAGGGACATATATATTAGTTTAGCTCAGCATAGCACTTGGGTACATTACATGTTAATTAACTTTACATGTGCAGGTAGCAGATTTGCTACATTTTCACAGAGCCAGAGTAACTGTTTTAGTTTATAGTCTTTAAGCTGAGGACATGAGATTGCTATTGATCTTCTCATTAATCAGTCAGAGAAATAATTCCTTGTGTACTAACACAATTTACTAAGTGTCCTTGTCAGACAGCAAGTCCAAAATAAGTAAATCATGTAGCCCTGAGGTGAAGAAAATCAAATAAAACACCATCTTAGTGGATAATTGTTTCATTTTCAAATGTAGCAGTGTCTGTGGGGGTAGTAGTTTGGCATGATTGGGTTGATTATACAAATACAGGAACAGGTTTGCAGTAATTAAACTACGTCATTGATACATTTTGTAAACTTTTACAAAATCATGTAAGCAAGTTCTTCCACTACACTGTAAAACATCATTTTTGTGGTTCCAGTTTATGCATCATTGAACAGATGAGTGTGTGAGAGTGAGTTGTTCTACCTTTGTTGACAATGGGAGTCACGGCCAGTGGCATGTCAAGCTTGTGCTGCCGCCCGAACTCTCTGCAGAGACTTCTCAGGAAGTCATTGCAGCAAATTGGACCGCTGGTTGAAAGCACAATCAGCCCTGAAAGCATCAGATGTGTTTAACTAAAAACTCAAGAAACAAGAGCAGACTATAAAATGGCCACATTATCTTGCAGCTATTTGTATCACGGATGCAGAAATACACAAACACCAAACCCTCCTGTCGCTCCTTCCTCGTAGAGAAGATCATTCTCGTGTTGTGGTTCATCTTTGGCCTCCTGCTGCTTCAACACATCTGCTGTCAACAGAAGAAAACAGAATGAGTTTGTTGTCACCTGCCAGCTTTGTGGTGTTTGTGTATTTGTCTGCTGCAGAGAAACAGAACTATTTAATCTTCTCTCAACAAACGCAGCGTTGCTGACCTGCTTGGTCGTCCCTGGCCTCTGCCGGGGAGGAGCCGACACCCGCGGGTGCCTCGGGAGGTGTTGGGATGCCCAACAGAGGCAAGAAGGACGTGAAAGGAGGCTGGGAGACAGAGTGCAGAGTGTGGTGGGACTGGTAATGGAAAACTACATGAAAACAAACTGAGCGCACTGAGAATCCATGCTGTTTTGTCTCACCTGTGAACCAGCAGCTGAGCCATAGCCGCTGTTGCTTGTCTTGTAGAAGTGTTGATAAAATATGGGCCAGGTTTCACGGTTCGGGTTCGTCTATCAAAACAAAAAAAACAATAATCAAGAAAATACACCTGGCATTCAAAAGGTTTATGTACTCATACATCTATGAAACATCCAACCTGTGGTGAGCTGACGGATGGAGGAGCAGGGTCAGCTTCAGGTCTGAGACTCAGCTGTTGGTGGGGCTCAGTGTAGGGTTGAAAGTCCTTCGTGTAAGTGGTGACAAATCTGTCTGAAGGACTGAGGTCCTGAGTCTGAAAGGGAAAAACAGGTATTTTGGCAATGTTACCTGACCAGGCTGTGTGTGGACAGTCATACTGCTGGATAATAAAGTTTAAGCAGCAGACAGGAGACACTGGTTTCTCTGGGCTGGTAAAATACTCTCATCAATACCCTCACTTCCAGTCTTGATGGTTTATCTAGACGAGACTCGTAATTTAGGGGTCATGTTTGACCCTGGGTTATCATCTGATGCTCATGTAACCAATGTGGTCCAATTTAATGTCCCCTCTCATTTTATTGTTATTTTATTTAAGTTTATTGATTTAATGCTATAACATCAATTACTTGTTTTTATGTTAGCTATGTTCTTTGCTATGTAAAGCACTTTGTAACTCTTGTTTTGAGTTTTAAGTACTATTATTTAAGTTATTATTATGATGTCTTAAATTGAAAATATTATTCAAGCACACAAGTAACAACAACTGCAAAATCTGTATATTACATGACTAGATTATAATATTTCTGGTACACTAATGTGTAAACTGGATTTTGCCAAACGAGGGCAGTAGAAAACAGTTTAACTCATGTTGTCGAAAATTTTTCATGAAATATTTCACAAGTACAAGTACTTCAAATTCAAAAGTACTGCTTCATACATTTAGTTAGCTTCAACCTAGCTTATCCCAGGACCAGTGGCGGCTGGTGGTAAAAAAAAAATTTGAGGGAAACATCTGGTGGTTTTGTGGTTCCTTCCTGGTAGATCTCAAGCTACACCACATTCACCCTTAAAGTTGAACTGAACAACACTGTCCTTCACTTCTCTGTGTGAGAGTCAGTACTGATACTGTTATTTAAATGTACTGATAAATATTCTCTTTACTATGGCAACATGTACACACATCACTGCAATGTGCTAAGTACTGTACAACAAAAGGCTGCTATGAAGTAATTAGACAAGAGCAATTCTTGAAGGTATACAAAGCTGTTTTCTTCTTGGTAACACAACCTGAGTCTTTTACACCTCTTTTAAACTTTGAATCTCATCTATAAAATCCTAATAGTCTGTAATTCATCATGTTTATTGAACATTACTATGTCTCAAGATTACAAAATAAGATGCATAAAGCTGGTAACAGCAAAAGGATTATGTAGATTGCATTCTAGATTCATTTATTATTATCTCAGTATGTGGGGACACAGGGACAAAGGCTTCTCATAAAAGGAGAGGTTTATTTACTAAGTTTTCTACTTAAATTTGATCAATTTTTTTTTTTTGGCTCCCCAACTTTTGTTTTCAGGGAGTCACAAATAACGAAATGAAATCTGTGCACATTTCTGCAAAGTCCTCTTCACTTTTATTATAATCATAAATGTAAACACGTCTTCAAAAGTGCATAAAAATGATTCAGACAGTACAATGAAAGTAATCTCATATATGGTCAGAATAGCTGCCACACAGCAGAGATCTGGAATATTTTCATTCACTATCTTTGGATCTGAGATGAAGTCATTATTTATTATTCTTATCATTGTCAATATCATGATAATTAAGTTTTATGAGCAAAGATGATTATCAACTGGCCAGTCAATAAGTATGTGTCCACTGTGCTCTCCCTAGCTGTTTTTAGACATGTACTGGTAGTGGAAGAACACATTAGCATTGGCTGCATAATCCATAGATATGGTGGCACCCAAACTCTGAGCCCCAAGACTGGCGCCTCCAAGGGCCGAAGTCTGCTGCAAACTCAGGAGGCTGTAGCTATGGAAACGACCCTTGAACTTGTCAGAGGATGCAACTTCATCCATAACCTCAGTGAACCCTGGAGAGAGACAAAGAGGTAGAGGAACTGAGACTTCCTGTTGATGGCAGCTTCATCCAGACAAAGGACAGGAATGAAAGATAAGATCCAGGGTTTTAGGATGTGTGGCCACGAGGACACTGACCTGGCTTCAGGAGATTCCAGCTCTTCCACACTGAGCCCACACACAGGATGGGCAGGCCGAGATCACCACTCAATAAAGGCTGTCAAGAAAAAAGAAATTAGGAGAAATGCTTGTGTTTCAAATCAATGAGTGAAAGGACTGCATACATGTGTGTTTAAGTTACCTCCTGAGCTGAAGGTAATACTGCTTCTACATGTCTCGCCAGGACTCTCCCGGTCTGAGTGAACACATGCTGACAGAGAGCATCCCCTGCCTCTGCACCTTTAACAAGGACATAGTTTGAATTATTAGCTTCCAGATCATTGGGCTTCTTTTATTGAATCTATACAGGGAGTGACGTGTCACCTACCTTCAGCCAGCTTCTTGCAGAAACCAGCAAAGTGGGACTTCTGGAAGTTTGTGTACAGGTGTGGCAGCATGCCCATCAGATCTGACACCTGAAAGATATTGAGGTTCTTTCACAATATGCTCGGAAAAGAGAAACATGCTTCTTCAAAGGAGATGATATAAAATATGCTCGAGTCCAAACCATAGACTCTTTATACAAATGTACGAAGTTACTGGGTCTCAAAAATGAGGCAAATGCTGAAGTGTTAAAAAAGTGCAATACCACTGATGCTGGGTCCAACTGACTTCAATTCAAAAATCCTCATTTTCAACCATGAAATACTCAGTCAACATATTTTTCCACATTCATGTCATCAGCTAAAGTCAACTCTTCTTCTCGGTGATCTGGCGCTCCATCTGAAAATCATTTCATCATTAAGTAGATAATAGGTTCGGGGTGTGGCTAATTTAATGGACAGGTCTGGTCTCCGATGAGCTCAAGTCTCATACACACTGAGCAGTGTTCTTAGGTTCAAGAGTCAGAAACGCCTCCTCACTCCTCCCTTCATATCCAAATACGGTCACTTCTGGGTCCAAACAACCAACATGGCAATGTTCAACTCCTGGCTCCCAAAGGTGAGTCCACAAACCAATGGGTGACGTCACATTAGCAACGTCCATTCAATATACAGTCTATAGTCTGTGAATGTGCCACTCTGGTATCATTGCATAGATTTTTCTCACAGCTGTTGCAGGCTGACCTGAAAGTATTCCTCCATGGCTTTCCTGACATGTGTGATGTCATGCGGCGGGGTGACCAGCTTGTCTCTGGCATCAAACACCGTCTTCACAGCCGAATGGGCCGTCCAGAAAGCTGAAAGTTAGAAAGATGGTCTAAAGAGTTTGGCCTCATAAATAAAGCCATAAATGATTCATATGTATCACCATGGTTACCTGATCCTTCATCACCCATCATGTGACCCCAGCCTCCACAGCCGATCTGTGAGCCATCAGGATTGACTAACTTGCAGTTAGAGCCGGTGCCTGATATCAGGACTATGCCTCCTAGAGAAAAAACAGAGAATGTTTCTGCTGAGCTGTCTGGTTCTGTATGATTGTAACGATGACTACATGGATCTCATTAAGCCATAAACTTTGGAAAAACACTTCAAAGCCACACCTAGGAGGTTAAAGTATCAAGCCTCGACCTGTTATGACATCTAGAAGCCATTAATTCAACTGTATTTGTAACCATCAGCAGGTTTTAAATTTAAGTGTAAACCATGGAGTCAATTGGTCTACAATAAAATTAATCTGCTTAAAACATACATTAATGAGATTAAATTAGGAGTAAAACCAAGTGACTCCTTTCACATGTGTTAGCAACAGAAAGTGAGAGGTTACCATGATCGCTGGCTGTTGCCATGGCACCAATGGCATCGGTGGTGATGAAGTAGTGCTCGCTGAGGGTTGGGAACCGTTTCTTCATGAGAGCGATCAGATTGTCAATGGCGTCCTTCTGCTCCCCTCCACTCAGAGACATGCCCTTCACACCACATACACACAAATCTGACTTTGGAGTTGATACTATGGTTGGCAAGAATCTACATATGGCACGTAGTTGGACTGACCAGTGAGTGTATTGGTGTGTTTGGATCCAGCCCAGCTTCCACCTTGGCTCTCTGGACCATGTCGTTGATGGCTTCGATTGATTTGTCCACTCCAACCAACTGTAACACAGCCACAGACAAAGAAAAATCTTTCACCATCTGACATTTTTACATTTGTCCAACCTGCCTTCATCACTACGTCTGCTCACCCAGTGGTTGGTGGATGGTCCCGCCGTCTCTGCCAGAACTTTCCCATCACCTAACACCAACACTGCCTTAGAGTGAGTTCCTCCTCTGGAAGAGAGAGACAGAAATATAGGCACAAAGTTACAACCCACAAGACCTCATGACATGACACTAATTTACTGTAATATATACAAAAAAGTCCTACAAATGTCAAATTCCCATGTACACATTCGTAGTAAATTATTTCATTATAAATAATAGAACTGAAAGAAATACCTCACCAAACAGGAGGGACTAGAAAGTGATCACAAGACACACACAGTCCTTTCCTGGTCAATAAAGTCTTTTGACAGTGTTTTAGCGTTTTTAAACAACTCCCTAAATCTGTAAGAAAAATCTAATCTTGTAAACACAATCTTCTAAACTAATAAACAAACTAAAAAATAAACTTTGTCATACATTTTAACTCATTCTTACCCTTCTACTCCGCCGAACACTGATGCCATGTTACAGTTCCTGTTTGGGTCCGATCATGTGCGTAGATATCGCGAGACTTACGGCTGAGCTCCAGCCTGCAATGCTGCGTAACAGCCAGAAGGTGGCAGCCGTGATTTTCTATTAGTGTTAGAGCAAAGGCTTTAAACTATAAAACAAACACAAGGCCAATCAAAGAGTAAGAGATGAAGACAAATTAGGATAAAATACATAAAATATTAAAATTTGTCTTATTTCATATTTGTAGAAATATACAATATACATATTGACACACTACAGAGATATACAGTAAATATAATTTAACATCATTTAGGATCTCCAGTTTCCACTATGAGTCAAACTGTACACATTATAGTGTTTACACAACATAACAACTTCTAGGAATTGAAAATGAGAGAAAGTTCACATTGGTATCATGATGCTACTGCGTTGATTTTATACAGAAAACACAGAGTACAGCAGCAAATCTTAGTTTATGTAACTAATAGGTGAAAAAAAAGAATGATGGGAAAAGAAAAGAAAGTTTTTGGCCCTGTGAAGGCACACAGGCCAATTAAAAGCCCATTTTATGTCCTGACTCATGGTGTAAGAATCCACACTCAGTGTCAAGAATAATATTGACAGAGATTTAGCACCAGTGGGCTGTGGGATGAAAACAGGGACACCAACACTGTGAGCCAGCAGGAGGCATCTGCAACGCATTAATTTGGGGGCCAGCTTTTCTTGCCAGGACAGGCTGCAATTCCTATAATATTTTTGTAGTTTAAGTATATTCAAGTACTTAGTGAGACATATAGGCCTACTTTTGCAGTGATGCCCCACAGTTTATTTGCTAAGCCCTTCATTACATGCTACCGTGAATATATTATAGTTTACTTTGTGCTTAGAGTTTATATTGCGGTAGAAAATGCGTGTGTCAGAGATGAAACCAACAGAGAAGTTACACAAGAGTGAGGAGGAGGTGGGAGGAGGGAGGAAGAGGAGCGGCTCCGTGCGCTCACCACGCGCTGCTCACTCCTCCTGCAGGACGGAGCTGAGGCAAGCTGCACGGAGGCAGCACAACACTGGGTTTTCAGAGTAGAGGCTTTTAAAATGTACACTACACAGTGAATTTAATATGATTTAATCATACGCAGAGAACCACAACCATCATTTCACCTTTGACAGAGTTAACATTATTTCTGTTATTTAAAGGAATGGAGTCAGGCTGACAGCTTAACCCCATAAGAAGTCATTTTCGGCATATCTGACCATTTATGAAAAAGTTGTAAGTCACGTGCTGAACCTACATGACACCATCACACCATTTCAATCAATCAGAAAAATCCTCCACATTTTCTGTTGACTTTCAGAGCTGGATATCTTTTCTTTTTTCAATAATATTTATTACTAGCAGACCCTGGGACCAACATTTCTTCCCCAACGGTTTTAAAACGTGGTAGTTTGACAAATTGCAAATGTTTTCTTCATATTTATGCAATCTTTCCACTAAAAATAAATATAGCAACATGACACTTTGAGGCCCTTAAGTTAAAATATAGTTAGAAAGCCTAGATTGTTTCACATCATCTTGAGGTTATGTCACATATCCAAGCTGTGTTTCATTAACTTACGACAAGACTATTAGGCCTGCATTGCTCTATGATTGGGTAAAACAAGGATGTCAGTAAGGATACAGCCCTGGGGCCTCTTAATGTTAAATTCCCATTCATCCTATTCACTTGTCTTTGATGTTTGACTTTTGTCTTGCAGAATAACATAGAGTAGGAGTTTGACATTAGAATACTTATTAGTAGCATTGCAGCTGAACTTTTGTTTTTTAAAAAAGAAAATCATTGTTTAAAAACAGAGCATTATATATTTACCATGTCTGCAGGGGTCTTAAGATTCAAGATGTTTATTGCCACAGTTTTTATACTTAAATACAATAATGTGAAAAACTTTTGATAGGGTGTGCTCCTTAAAAAACAATAATACCATAAAAAGGGGAAAAATGAATGCAATAACAAAATAACATGGATTTGCACAATAAAACCATAGACAGTAGTGTCTGTACCGTAGATTGTTTATAGAAATGGATTAGACCCACCTCTTCACGCCTTCTGTCATATCCAAATATGATCCAATAACCAACCAACATGGCGACGTTTAAATACCAAACTCCTGGCTTCAAAACTAACGCATGACATCACACTTGCCTCGCCCATTTCTATAAACTGTGATACACTATTATAATGAGAAAAAAGTAAAACTACGGTTATAAACAGTATAGTGCACAATAGATGGACATTTATAGAATTGTTCATGAGGCTTTTATTCTGAAAGGTCGAACAGGATGTGCGGTGTAGTGTATTAGATCCAGCCCCGCGGGCAGGAGGAGTGAGAGGGGACAGACAGGGAGGCGACCCGCCGACAGCAATCGGACATTATTGAACTTTTAGGAGCCACTCGGTGTCTGTTTGGACCTGTTTCTATTAGTTCCACCATGTCACCGTCACCTGTGCGCGAGCCTTACGGCAGATAACGTGTTAACTACCGGAGCGCGAGACTGAGGGAAGAGGGAGGCTGTTTGGAAGATAGAGGAGAAATAAAACAGTACAAAGTGTCAAGTTCAAGGCAAATATTCATCTTTTGTGGAGGAGAGGTGGGACATGGACACCCACGTTAAAGAGGGACAACTTTATGTGCAGCACCAAAAGTTTGGAAAGGTAAGTCCCAGTTTTGTTTTTTTTAATTGTTATTTGTAGTGGTAATATAATAAAGGTTTTTAACGTTATATGTAACAGAGATCATAAAGCAGCGTGGAAATAATAAAAGTCTAAAAACTCTGGAGATAATATTACACAAAGCTTATTACAAACACAAAACCTATGTTTAAATGTATCATTAGGTTTTATTACACTTCATAATGTCAGTTTATTGAAAGACAGAGGCAGTAAAAACTGTTATGACGTTATTATGTTGACCAAGATGCTTTGAGGGAAACGATAGTGGCCTATTTACCTTCACCCAGTTAACTCTCAACTACTCCAGCACCACATGCAAACCAGGAAGGAGCAGTTTACTTCATGACAAATAAACAGAGCACACACTGGTGCAATTTACAGGCTCATTGTCTTCAAAGAGAAATGTACTGAACCTGGAGAGAGGGAGAGGGAAGGTTATCTGAGTGGCCTCTATGATCTGGCCTTGTTTTGATGTGGTACTTTTGGAGTAAACCAGCTGCATCAGTGTGCGTGCAAAGGCTGCAGCTAGCCGCTCCAAGCACTGTGGGGCATTCATTAAATGTTTCTAAAACCAAAATGGACTGATGCTGTTTGCTCTTATAAATTAGGACAAAGAGAGAGAGAGAGAAATGTGACAGCTGTAATATTTTTAGCACAATCGCACTATGACTTTCCACAGTAAACACACCCTAACAGGCTGTAACACAACACAGATGGAAAGTTGACAGAATAGTAATTTTGGCGAAGATGGCAGACGTACTTCCACTTCATTGACTCTGTGTGGCTACTCAGGGTCAGTAGGCCAGTTAAATGTCAGTGATAACACCTTTATGTGTGTGTGTTTGTGTCATTCGTGGTCTCAGAGCACCACTGGATTAGGACTCTGTTACTCTCTCTGTTGACTTGTAAAGAGGGTCTTTGTCTGTCCGTCTCTCTCTGGTCATATGACATGGACCAACAAAACATTCTGGCCCTGTTTCCGGCCCTGAAATCACCACTTCACAATACACATTCATACACCCAAACACAGTTTCAATGCCTTTTCAGGAACAGTTGTGAATAGAAAAAGAACTAATGAGATGTTAAAAAATAAAAGATTATGTTCGCAGAGAAGAGGCAGCCTGGAAGGTGATAAAAAAGCATCAGTGTCGAAAAAGTAGAGAACCGGAAGCTGATTGTCGGCAGATCTGAAAGTGTTGAAACTGGTATGAGGTTAGTTGGGTGAATTATGCAATCTTTAGAGCTGTCAGTGGACACACACACACACACACACACACACAAAGCCTCGTTCCCACGTGCATGGTCGGAAAATGTGACTCAAGAGTGCAGCAGCGCAGCAACGTCCAACCTGGGTTTCTGTTTCAGACTTGTAGCTTCAGGATGTGTGGAGTAATGGCCATTGCAGCATGCTGTTAGGACGTAAACCCTCAAGCTGCAGCAGCATTTCATAAACTCACCATCTACACTCCGTGCATTGAGTTGGTATACTGTGTTCAGTGTAAGCTGCACTGTCGGCTTTTAAATTACTTTGGTTGGTCTCTAAAAAAATAATGTAATAAAGAAAGTAAGTAGACAGATTGTTGTTTTCTTTGTATGCCCCATGAGGCATTCATCCCAGTCTTTAATGGTAGCTAGTGGAGTTTTGACAGGAAATGAGAAGCTAAGTGGCAAGAATTGGACTTGAAGACCACCAGGATGTCCAACTGGATAGATTAATACATGACAACAGTAACTAGTTATCCTTAGTTATAAAGCTGTGTCTACTTTTAGCCACTACTCTATAATTACACTTTCTGCTCTAATATCGGACAAGTTCCCATATTTAGTGACTTCAGTGGACTACAACAATGGCATAATCCCACCTTTCTGTGACACTGTATGAACACATTTTTTCAATATATAGACTTTTTGGAAAGTGTTTTTTACCCTAGACCAGCAAGTAACCATATATGGTGAATTAATTGACTTTGGTTTCCAGCATAACATCAGTATTAACATATTACATACATATATATATTTATTTATATACATAAGACAGCAACCAAAACATTTCCTAAAGGTCACGAAAGCAACTCTTTTGCAGTATTTCAGTGAGTGTCCTTTAAAGGGTTAAATGTTGTATTTTCATACAAACATACAGATTTAAAAAGAAGGAACAAAATCAATGAAGCAAAGGCTGAGATTACAAGTCCACAAATATATATATACTGGAGCACAATATCCTTCTAAATCTATGTTATTCAAATACACACAATGACCCTTCAGATCTGTAGAAGACATTAAACAGAATACCTGCTCTCTCAGGTGTAAACTAAACTGTATGTACTGAGTGTCCCTGTTAATGAAACAACAGAGAAATGTGAAAAATGACAAGCATTTGAAACACAATGACCTGGATCTTCTTTAAACATTCCTGCACAATACAGACCAGACTATATCTGCTGTTTCCCATGCAGCTTGAAGCACCTTCATTACAAAGGTATTCATAACATCCAGAGCATCTGTCTCAGCCAATCACAGTCACATCTGAATGATGCTGATGGCAAATACCTGTGGTGATGTACTGCTATAGTAAATATGATTACATACGTTTGCTAATAACTCCTTGTAATTCCACTTTTTACATTAGTTTTCAGTTTGCGGTGAAAGCCTGTGAGTGATGTGAGTGTGTGTTTGTGATTTAATGGGAACTCCAGTCTGCCACACACACACTCAGATCCAAGACCTGCAGATGAGAGTTCACCTGCAGCCCGGAGCTACGAAAAGCTTTTAGTTTGATGTTGGGATATGTTTGCCAAGAACCAATAAAAGGCTGCAGAGGTGGGCACGCCGCTTTAGCTGCTTCCTTATCCGTGCTAAAGACGGCTTCAGGCGGGAGCTAGCTGCCACTTGAACAGACAGGGTGTGTCAGAATAAAGTAGATCCAAATACCCGAAGGCTGCTGGATTTATACAACAATGATTCATGTCTGTAGTCTGCCTCATGGATTCATGGGCTTGTGTCAGATCTTCTCGTGCATCGTATTACTTAGAGGTGAAACACTGGGACATTTCTAGTGTGAAGAAAGATCTTTACATAGAGCAGTGTGTAATTCTTCATGTGTACTCTGGATTTCCAGGAACAACAGTGTGGGAGTGGGTCGCATTTAGATTTTAAGAATTGTGTTTCTCATTCCCTGTGTCATTTTCTGTTCATATCAGATCCTTGTTTCCAAAAGGAACAAATATTTAGTCACCACTAAAGTTCATTTGTGATGGATTACATTGTCCGTTTTGTGCTAACACTGAGCTAAATGGAGAAACATCGTCTCACCCAGTGTTTGCTAACATCAGATTGTGTAGCGTCACGTCTTTAACTGTGGACATCGGTGACGCAGCACCTCGCTGCTTCATCATGTTCGATATCATGTTTTCTTTGGTACGTGACGTTTTCAGACAGTGGTTACATTTTGTTGCATCACTGCTGTCTGTCTGTGGAGAAGGTAAACATGGTGCTGCTTGTGTTTACTGTGTGCACAAGAGACTGGAACTAACTGTGTTTTTCTACTGTCACAAAGAGTTACAGTGAACCACTCATACAGCCACACACACACACACTCACACGCGCGCACACACACGCTCAGACACAGATGTAGGAGTAGCCAATAAAAGACTAGAAGAAACTGGGGATTGAACCACTGACTAAATCTAAACCTGCCACTAACTAAACCTTTTAACTAAAGCCTATTCTTAATTTTTAATGCAACAATTCCTTTGACAGGAATCTATTATTTTTTCAAATTGAACATAGTTAAGATAAAAGATGTTGATGCATTTCTTTTTATTTACTCTTTTCTGGCCCAACCAGTTTGAAGTTGTTAGCTCGGTACAACTACTTGGCAACATATTTGGTCAATCCATAACAAATTAAAGGCATTTATTATACAAAAAAATCATGCAAATCAACTGGTTCCAGCTTCTCTTCTACTTTTAATGTGTGTTTTTTAACTGTTGATCAAAGAAACAAGCAAAACATCAAAAATAAAGAAATGAAATTATGTCAGCTTGAACTAAGGGAAATTTTGACTGGCATTTGTTTTTGGTCAGTTTTTAGACATTTGCATAGCAAGAGATTAATCAAAAAGTTAATGAATTGTTCATAGTAGCTCTGCTTATACAGACTTCCTCTCTGAAAATCTTTGTCCACTCCATGAATGGCCAGTACACTCACCATGATAATATAACGAAAGATAAGATAAGATGAAAAGGGAAATTCATTTGTTACAGCTCTACAGTTCTACATTACAAAAGGCAGTGGATGTGTAGCTATGAGTGAGTGAATAAGAATATGACAGAGAGGCTGCAGTAACAACATGAATGATCTTCAGTGTAGTAGATAGTTTAGTAGAGCTGAGATAAAGTGCCATCACATTTAAGACATGATTGCAGTTTGCTGTAATGTTTCAGTTTTGGTTTTAGGTTCAAATAGTCAACAAACAGCTGACTGATGTAAAATGCCTGGCATTGTGTTTTGTAGACACAGTGAGTTGTGTTTTGTAGACACAGCAGTGTACTGAGGTTAGAGCAGCAGAGCTGTGGTGGAAGCAGTGGGCTTCCTTTCTCACTAACACACACTTCTCTTTTCCTCTTAAATACACACACACACACACACACACACACTGTCTCCCTTTAACACACATAACAGAGAAGAGTCATGCTCTGATATGCACATACTTTCACGCTTTTAAACATAAAACACACACAGATAACCCCACACACACGTATCCTGTGTGTGTCACTGAGGTCTGTCTGTGGCCAGTGGCTTAGCAGAGGGTTAGCATCCTGACAGAACAGTGTGGGGATCTATCACACTGTATCGTCACATATTCAAATATTATTCTAACAACTACGGTTACACATACTGTAATGTCTTTATGTTTGGATCCGTGACACAGATCTGTGACACAGATCCAAAGTAAAACATTTTTAGAGCATGAAACCCGAAGTCTTTATTTAACCCTACTCAGAATTATGCAAAAGTATTTACATCCGTGCCTGGAAATAACGGTTGACAAATATACCTGGAAAATGTAAATGAATAAACAAATGAATACAGTGACCCGAGTTAGTACCTGCTTTGTTAATCAAAATGATGAAGAAAGCGGCCATCATGTCACGTTCAGTATCGACTTCAGGAAGAAGAGGTCCTGAACGTGTCCACAATATTTTCTAAAAACCAACAGAAATATCATGACGCTCTTTCATTTGACATGCATATCTTCATTTTGAGTTTCTGAAGTGCACAGGGATTTTGGCTTTGTTGTATCGATTGAATGGAGTAACGACATAAACATAAAGCATGCTTCAGTGTTTATATATGAGGGAATGGACACTGTCTACACTATCTGTGTTTTACAATAAAGGAGAAAGTGCAGCAGGTGTAGTGGCTTCTTTTTAGAGAGAGGCTACAGTCTGTAACGATAATGTTACCTAGTAATGTTAGCTAGCTAGCTTTGTCAGTGGTCCAATCAAATTGCTCCAAACATTTTTGTCCTGCATACATATCCTGTTTTTGCCAGAAATGCGTCACGATACCAAAGTTAGAGATTCTTAAAAAGCTGTTTTAGTGAATTTCATTTCTTGTACTAGTTTGCTACAAAAAAAGGAAGCGACTGAACAGCAGTCAATTAGCTTTGCAGTGGGAAGTGTTGCCTTTAATAATCTCTGTTTGCAGACAGGACAGCTCTACTGTAGGTCACACAGTAAAGACCATGTGTTGGGACAAATACAAACACTCACTCACTTGTATCCCTGCTGACTCTGTGGACTTGTTGCAGGGCAGGGATGGCAGCGAGGAAGTTTCTGTCATGATCTTTTTTGCATAATTTCCACTCAGTGTAATAGTGGCTGATAACGGCCTGTTGCCTTATATGGACCAACTGTTTCACATGCAGCCACACACACATATGTACACACAGACGAGGGCCACATTGCAACAGGGTTTAAAGTTTCACACCCTGTTCTTGTATAGGGAACAATTACATGTTTGTACTGAGTGAACACACATGGCTTTTAATAGTATGTGTGTGTGTGTGTGTGTGTGGATTCACTTGTGCACAGATGGTGAAGCGTGCGCAGGGAATAATAATAATAATACAAACAGATGGACAGTCACATATGTATATAAGCGCACACACACACACACACACACACACACATATATAGACTGAGACACACCTGGATACAGAAAAAGGAAGCAAAGAGAATCCTGGGTAATGACAGTCCTACGCATTTCCGGTCCTTTCTGGCAGTTGGAGTGTGTGCATGCACATGTGCTGACTTATGAAACCTCGTGTGTGAGTCAGAAATTGGTAAAGCTGTCTTCTATTAAGACATGCACCTCTGTCATGACACTGTTTGTTCAGCTCAGTCAGTTTTACAGTCTAATACCACAAATAACACATTCACCTCAAGCAGCGTTACAGTGTGTACAGCACCTGACGTCCTCTTTTCTTCTGTTTGAATGGGAAAAAACTCTCCATAAAAACCCTTTGGAAGAACAAACAAGACACTGTGGCAACAGCTGTATCAAACTCAACATGCAAATAACGTAATTCCACCTTTACACTGACTCACTTGTCTCTTATTTCCATGCTGTGAATGATTTGACTTGACTTATTTTACTTGAGTAGTTCCAGTTTATGTGTTTTTATACTTCTGCTTTAAGCTGTATTTGTAATAAAATACATACACTGGCAGGTTGTCATAAATATCCTATTAACTTGGCAGATCTTTTATGGTCTCAAGATTTAAATATCTTTTTATTCTTGATCATATATTTTCCACTTAAGTGTTAGACTTTTTACATCTTTAATTTAATTGTAGGAAAATTAAAGGTGTATATAGTTAAGTGGATGGTTGAATTTCCTTATCTGTCACACTATCATCATCACGTACTGGGCCGACGGACTAAAATAAAGCTAAAGTTGTTGTGAGCACGTGTGTGTTTATCCCACCATGACACGTCTGAATCTCTGCTGTGATAAGGGCCCATTGTGTTACTGTAAATATCCTGTTCAAGTCACAATGCTTAAACAATCAATTCTCAACAATTATTTACCGTAACACGTGTAACCCTCAACATTAGTTCACATGCAGCCATGTTTTTTTAACTCCATGTGGATATCAGCTTTGAATTAACGAGCAGAGAGCGTTTGAGGACCCGTGGTTGTGTTTCTGGATTTTCCCTGCTGGTCGAAGGATTTTTAAAGCCCTGACCTTCCTGTCATGCAGCTTCCGCCCCGCTGAGTAAATGCAGGGGAAAACACAGCAGAACACATGTGAAGGCTTCATCGACAGGGATTTCCCAAAGAAAACAAATTGTTGTCGCACAGTTTACCCATAATCACATGGATGCACCAGTTTAGTGAACGACTGGACGTCTAGTATGTCATCGTGTCTATTGTTAGTAGAACATCTGGAGTCCCACACACCTGCTGTGGTCCTCATTGTTCAGTGGTGCGTGTCACATTCATGGAGGAAGAGATCATTGTTAGCTGCTGCTTCCTCACTGCTGTCCTCAGGGGGAAATGATTGACCTGTCACCTAGTTTGTTCCAGGTCATATTTATAACCTGTTCACAGAAAAATGTAGGTCGAAGTATTCGGTCCTTTGAGATTATTGACAGCATCAGTGCAAAGAAATCTTGTCACTTGTATCTGAGAATGTAATGTATATTTAATTATTTACTTTTTCAAAACTAGACCAGTGGCAGCTTTGATTTTTGGAAGTAAAAGTTCTTTTCTCTATGAGCAGCCGTGACTAAAGCTGTAACTGTGGTTCACTGCTGCTGACTGAGCGTGGAGGAAACTATGGTGTGTGCGACAGATCTGAGTCAGACTGCATTCGATATATCACCACACGCCTCCTACATTTAGCCTCCGCCAGTAGACGAGGTGAAAAGAACGATCGGGAAATATCATTTTGACTTATGAAGACTTTTTATTTCATCAGTTTCTGATTATTTGAGGTCAACTCGGTTTTTAGTTTTTCCCCTGTTGCTGTGTGATCGAGCCACATGTTGTCCCCCTCTCAACAGACTGTAACTGTGTCTGTAGGACAGCCTCAGCCTTCTTACACCACAACACCCCCTCTCTAGACAGATGATAAATGTGTGTTGCTTCTACTTGTGTTGTAAACCGAGTAGCAGAAAATAAGATCATAAAAGATAAGGTCAAACTTTATTGATCCCACATCAGAGAAATTCTTTAAACACCAGGGACATTTTTTCATAATGAAAAGTCAAGAAGAAGAGTTAAAGAAATTGAGCAGTAACTCCACCAATAATATAATTTAAAGAAGCATACACATTAATTTCTGGATCAGATATTGGTGTTAAAGCAGCATTCATGTTTTGGTCCATATTGTAACCTGAAGAATCTCTCCCCCCATCAGAAATGGAAGAAGAACTGGTTCGTCCTCTACCCTGCCAGCCAAAATGGCATCGCCCGTCTCGAGTTCTTCGACTCGCCTTCGGGCGGAGGAGGTGGAGGCGGCGGCAGCTCGGGAAGCGGGTCCAATGAGAAATCCAGGAAGCTGGACAAGAAGATCATCCGCTTGTCCGAGTGCATTTCGATTCTGCCCTCTGTGACGGAGAGCTGTCCCAAAGAAAACATGGCTGCATTTTGTGTGGAAACAAACGACAAGACGCACGTGTTTGCTGCAGAGAAGAACGCTGCCAAGGACTGGATGGACACCATGTGTGACATCGCATTTCAGGTATTGTCACACTTCTTCTTCTCTGCTCCTGGTGTGCGTGCTTCAGGAAATAGAGTTTGCAGTGTGTGAAGTGAGGGGACATGTTTCTAAGCCTTCTGTTGTGTGTAACACATTTGTCTTGCCTCTTGAAATGTTTCTTTGCACTCACTGTCTCTGCTTGTCGATGCTAACTGTGACCAGAAGCAGTTCAGATCTCCTTAGTTTGGTGGAAAAAGCCAAAGAACTGCTGCTTTAGATTTACTTGTAACAATGACGTGGGCTAATTCTTGTTGTTTGTTTGTTAAATTGTCCAAACTTTCCCACATGCCCCTGGAGTGTCTGTGCAGGGCGCAACTTCCATTGTGTGCACTTCCACACACACACACACACACACACAAACATGGACACTACACAAATTTGCAGAGAGGAAGCCGGAGGGAGTTTCCAGGAGGAAGACTTCATCCGCTTGGTTCTCTGTTGCACACTCAGCCTCTCTTACTCTTCGTTCTCTTTGCCTGCTCTGTGCACACTTCATCACATTAATCAAATAACCAACTACTAATAATGTACTTTGACGGCTGTAGTTTGGAGTGTTTCTCAGCTGGTTGACTGCCTGTGTCTCTGTGAACCACAGGGGGGAAGCGGCAGCAGCAACAGCAGTGCAGCAGACCCCAATGGGGCACCCCAGGACCTGCAGATGTCTGAAAACCTCATCTACTACTCCAGAGAGGAGGGTAAAGACACTAAGTACTCTAACCTGATTGGTTCAAGGTCAATATTGCAGCACAGAAGCTCGATATTGTATTTACATCACTTTCTTTGCAGTGAATGAGTTCTGGGTGACCATTCAACGCACCGAGGCATCCGAGCGTTGTGGGCTGGCCGGAAACTACTGGCTGAAAGCCGAAAGTGACGTCCTGATCTTGAAGGAGCCAAAGACGAAGAGGAACGTTCTGGTGTGGCCTTACAAGCTGCTGAGGAGATACGGGAGGGACCGGGTGGGTACCTGAAGCTCAGAAACAAACAAAAAACCTAGGGGGCTATAAGTAGGTCGATCTGTGACACACCTGACCAGTAAATAGAGAGGAAGTCTGCTGTGCTAAATTTAGCGTGTGCAAGCAACGGTGTGTGCATGTGGTCAGAACCTCAGTGTCACGCTGTGTGTTTAGTTTTAGAGTCTTCGGGTGGTTTTGTGTCACTTTGATGTTTCAAAGCTTGAGATTTGGAATGAGAATCGACTGATGACCTTTAAAGGCTCTGGTTGGTTTGTGTGCACATGATGATTATATGTGTCAAAGCTGATGCTATCTTTCAAGCTATATAAGATGAAAAGAAGAAGGTTCATCTTTGTTGGAGGAAGAATGCATTTTTTTAGATTATTTAAAAATGATAAATAATAAGACAGTAGGAACTTACTTCCATTACTTACACCTCTGTGTGTTGACTTTAACATGAAATGCATTCAAATGTTTCCTTCCTTTCTCTAGGTGATGTTTTCGTTCGAGGCCGGCCGGCGGTGCGACTCAGGCCCCGGCAACTTCACCTTCGAGACCAAGCAGGGCAATGAGATCTTCCTGCTGGTGGATCAGGCCATCCAGTCGCAGAAGGCTCTGGCTGAGGAGCGCCACC
>OOFC01023164.1:0-10044 GCA_900323345.1 Pseudochromis fuscus
TTTCTTTCTTTGTCTCATTTTTTTGTCTCGTCCTTCCTGTCCCTCCACTGACCGATGCATGCCTGTGCGCCCATGTATACATGTTTGAAGGACAATGTGTGCACCCATGTGTCTTTGTGTGTGTGTGTGTGTGTGTGTGTGTGTGTGTGTGACAGAGAGAGTGTGTGTGTGTGTGTGTGTGACAGAGAGAGTGTGTGTGTGTGTGTGTGTGACAGAGAGAGTGTGTGTGTGTGTGTGTGTGACAGAGAGAGTGTGTGTGTGTGTGTGTGTGACAGAGAGAGTGTGTGTGTGTGTGTGTGTGACAGTGTGTGTGACAGAGAGAGTGTGTGTGTGTGTGTGTGTGACAGAGAGAGTGTGTGTGTGTGTGTGTGACAGAGAGAGTGTGTGAGAGTGTGTTTGTGAGAGAGTCCCGATAATGTTGTGTCCTAATAGTGAACAAGTCCTGATAATGTACATGATAATGTAACGCATTTGTAAAGCGCTTTACATCTCAAGGAGATCTCAAAGTGCGACAGTCTGTGTAAAAGAAAAGAATAACATAAACATAAAATCAACAGGCACATTAAAATCAAGGGCATAATAGTAATAAAAAGGTTCAGATGTTAAAATGTCTCTTAAAAAGGCATGCTCTGTGGAGCCCTCAGGCTGTCAGGGAGGGAATTCCACAGGTGTGAGACAGCAGAGCAGAAGGCCCGATCCCCCATTGTGCGGGTCTTGGTTCTGGGAGGAAGCAGGTGGTAGGTGTTGGAGGAGCGGATGGATCGTGCTGTGGTGTGTGGGGTGAGGAGTTCTGTCAGGTAAAGGGGTGCGGTTCCGTGGATGCATTGTTAGGTAAGGAGACAGACCTTGTAATCGATCCTTGCAGTGATGGGGAGCCAGTGTAGTGAGCGGAGAATGGGGGTGATGTGCTCGAGCTTCCGTACTCCCACCAGGATCCTGGCAGCACTGTTCTGAATGTACTACAGCTTTAGTGAAAGAGTGTGTGTGAGTGTGTTTGAGAGAGAGTCCCGATAGTGTTGTGTTAGGACACAACACTATTGTATGTGTCCTGAAATTGTATGTGTCCTTATAATGTACATGTCCTGATAGTGTATGTGTCCTGATAGTGTATGTGTCCTGATAGTGTATGTGTCCTGATAGTGTATGTGTCATGATCGTTTACGTGTCCTGATCAATGTTCCCTCTAATTTTTCATGTGTCTGAGCAGACACACAAGCTCCCTGAGCACACTGAGGACCACTGTGAGCAACATCAGATGTGTACACTGTGGCCACACACCAGTATCATGCCTGTTCAAAAAAATAATTATTAAATAATTAATACGTTTCTGTTGAATTTTATTTTGTGCGCTGCATAGATTTTCTTGTGCGCTGAGTATGTGCAAGCAGTGCGCGATTGCGCACGCGCGCAGCTTAGAGGGAACATTGGTCCTGATAGTGTATGTGTCCTGATATTGTGCCTGTCCTTATAATGTATATGTCCTGATAGTGTACGTGTCATGATTGTGTACGTGTCCTGATAGTGTACATTTCCCGAATATCAGGACACATACACTATCAGGACATGTTCAGTATGAGGACACAACACTATCGGGAAACATACACTATTAGGACACGTACACTATCAGTGTGTGTGTATCTGTGTGTGTGTGAGTGAGTGTGTGTGTGTGTGTGTGTGTTTGTGTGTGAGAGAGTGTGTGTGTGAGAGTGTGTATTTGTGTGTGTGCAGCTTCAGGTGATATTTGATCATGAACTGGATTTGCACATTAACAAATAAAAGCTGTTCATCCTTCTTGGATGTTGCATTGTTCAAACAGATCCCTCCTCTGTCTCTCTCTCTCTCTCTCTGGACTCTCGTTTGCACCGCTCACAATTTTACAAAAAGCTTATTAAACTGAATATTATCAGGACATGAATCGACTCCACAACAAAGTTTTGAAGTTACAAACGAGCTGCTTTGCTTCTTCTTCCCACTCCAGCACAGAGACACATCCTGCAGGCTGCGCTCGGCTGGCTGCACTTCAGAGACTCATTGTTTGGGATTTTTCAAAAGCAGCCGAGTGAATGCAGAGGATGATGTGGAGCTTTTTTTATTTCTCCACCACTAACGGCTAAAAATGGACTCTGGAAATAAGAGTGATTATTGAGAGGCTGTCAGAGCATCTGAAAAGCTCTGTCTCTCTCTCTCTCTCTCTGTGTGGCCTGTTTTTATTCTCACCCTGGTTTTTGTGTCCAAAGACCCGAGTGTCCGGGTGGACAGGAGACGCCTGATAACAACGAGCCACACCTGAACCCCATTAACCCCGTCCTGCATCGTCCTCTTTGTTTGTGTCAGTGGTCCAAGAGCTCTGGGACACCAGAGGCGAAACAAGAAAAGTGCTTCACAATATTTCTTCTGGCTGCAGAGTTTCCATCGATTTACTCGTCGTCCTCTCTGTCGTTGTTTAGTGTCAATACAGGAACTGCTGAACCACACACCATACCGGGGGAAAAACAGTGTGGCTGCAAATATTTCACAATAAAAGTCCAGTTAGGAAATAAAGGATTTCCAGTAATTGAGTTTTATTTTGACGCAGTTACAGGAAGTGCAGTGTTTGAATGTTTTCATCTTGATCCTGTTGAAAGTCATGATGAGGCTTCGTACTAACGATGACTAAGCTTACTAGCTAGCTTACCTAATTGGTAGCCTACTTACTTATTAGCTTAGTTACTTGCCAGCCTGCTTGCTACACTACTTGTTGTCTTGCCTACTTCCTAACTTATTTACTTGCTGGATTACTTACTTTCTTACGCACTTACTTATTAGCTACCTACTTGTTCATTTACATTCATTCATACAAGCCAACTCACAGTATTTCCTCAAATCAGCTTTCAAAGTCAGGCCAATAAGTTGTTGATGGCCATGGTCAATATGAACTAGACTAAAGTCACAGTAAGTGTCAAATTTGTGTCATCAGCAGTAAATTTAATGTTTTCCAAACAAGGCTTCATGCTGAAATCTGACTCATTAAACTGATTAACAGGAAATTAGAAATAAAGTCCTGCCTCAGTTACAAGGCAGCCTCAGGTAGAGGCTGGTACTTCGTTACCTGACACCAGGTAGGGAAATAAAGACTCTAACACACTGAACTCACAGTCACCCTGTACTGGATGAAGGCAGAGTAGAAAATGTCAGAAATATAATGGTAATGTCTTGTTCCATTAGTTGTTACTTTGAGGGACAAGGGCAGGTCTGAGTCAAGTGTCAACCCATTAAAGACCAGTTTCAAGTCTTAAAGTTCAATCCAGTTGCAAGACCAAAAAGTCCCATAAGACCTCCAAGTCAAATCTTGTCAAAACCAGTCTCACATCCGGTCTCAAATCTTTAATGGTGAGTCTAATCCAGGTCCTAAGGAACCACAGATTGTATAGAACAGACAAAGCCAACGTGACGTCACCCGTTGATTTGTGGACATAGTCACCGGGTCTCAAAAGTAAAGCCAATACTGAAAATGTGCAATACGACCGGTTGCCACTAGATGCTGGCTTCAGTTGATGGAATGCCAGCAGGTGATGTAACAGTGACTACTTCCGTGTATTGACTGTCGTTCTGAATCCAGGAGTTTGGTATCTGATTGTGGCCATGTTGGTTGTTTGGAGCAGGAAGTGACCATATTTGGATATGAAGGGAGGAGTGAGGAGGCAGGCCTCCTATGTGGATGTGTTGAGATGTATATACATGTAACAGCTTCATTATAATACTTAAGTTATCAGGTCAGAAATGGTTTAAATCTCTTAGAGAGAAGGTTTCTCTCTAATACAATTGTGAAGTGTGACCTGACTGAAAGTTTAAAGATGTTTTTGCTGCTCTGTGACCTGATCCAACCCGACTTTGTTTTTACTTTCTGTTCCTCTATTTCTATGATTAATCGTAAAAGCAGAACTGTTCAGCGTCCAGCCGCTGGTAAAGTTTCGGACATTCAGCAGTTTTGTAGACATGTTTTTCAAACTCAGCTTGATTATTTTAAGAAGTTATAACTGTCAATGTTTCCTTTCCTTTTATGGCAACTGAATGACGTTTAGCAGCCCAAGGATGACTTAATCCTCCTTGTGATGTATCAATGTGTCCACCCAGTGATTACGTGACTACTGTATTGTATAAAAAGCCTGAAGAAGGACTTCCTCTTTGGAGTCTGTTGTAATTTTGCTCTCCCCTTGCTGCAAATAAAACTGTGAAACGACTTTGGTCTCTGAGTATTTTGTGTCAGTGAATTTGGAAAGAACCAGAGCTAGAGTTTTCTTGTTTATTAACTTTATTCTCTCTAGCAGCAGAATCCTGACAGGATGACACTGGAGTTCACTAGTGAATGAGCCTCCAAACCAGCTGTAAATCATTGGAGACCGGAGCTGTCAATCAGACTAACTCCGCCCCTAACTCCTCCCACCAGATCTCTGAGAGGAACAGTTGACTTTATCTCATGACATCAGAATGACTTGTGGAAATAATGTATTGACTGAATATTTCAGAATTGAAGATGAGGATGTTTGAATTGAAGTCAGTTGGAGCCAGCACCTAGTGGTCATTGGGTGAATTGCACATTTTTGCACCTCTGCATTGGCTTCACGTTTGAGACCCAGTGGCTTTGTTAATGTCTAACAGTCTGCAGTTTAGTCTTAGTTAAAACCTCTGTTAGGACTAATCCTTGGATAAAACCTAAATAGTCGATGAGTCAGATATAATCTGGGTCACCTCCGATATCTGAGCTGTTTCCTTTCAAAGGAGGATCAGTTGTATTTTTACAGAGTCTCCTGCACAGAGGTCTGCAGTATAAATATTTCAGATGTGAGGCTGCCGCAGTAAAGCTGTCACTGAATGTTTTATTTTTTGCTTCAGGTTTTTATTCGATCATCCCGTCAAGTCTAATTGTTAGAGATCCAAGTTTCAACCGGTCACATCTCAGTCCAGATCTCAAAAAGAATTGTACATCATAAAGAGGTCAAAGGTCGGGGTGTTGAAGTGGTCTGAGAGAAAAATTAGAAAACCCTAAAAATATCTTTGGAGCCCAAACAAAAGGAGGAGAACTGTCGGGATGAATCCAGTGAAGATGTTAAATCGACTCTGGCACATATTACAATATTCATCCAAACGCTTTCCACAGGGAAACTGATCTAAACTGATTTGGAAAGAAACCCGAGGAGCTCGGCCGCTTTCATCCAAACCTGAAACCTCTTTCTTTAAGTGTCAGAGTGAAAACAAGGACTTTCAGCTGGAGAGGCTTCAGCGGCTCCACGTAAATGCGCTTCATTCAGACGAGATGAAAACACTGTGGAGATGGACGTTTAAAGTATGAAGGAGGGTAATTCAGACTCAGAGCGCTTTGTTTTTGTTGTCCTGCTTTGACAAATTGTTTGAACAGAAGAAAGAGCAGGTTTGGTTTCTACTGAAAACCAGAGGATAAAAACTGTCGTCTGCCATGAAACTCACGCAGGAAATAACACAAACAAACTGATGGTGAGTCTTTCACAAAATGTTCATTTCATGCAAACCCTGCAGTCCTCAGCATTACAACAGCCTGGAGACGGGTCACTGCTGCTTTATTGTGCAGAGATTTGTTTTCATACATCCCAGTTGGTTTAACTTCTTCTCTTTGCTGTTTCCCTCCAGTTTTTCTTCATCACCTGTGTTCAGCCACTTCAGTGTAACTACCCCTCTGTCAGATCATCTTTACAACATCCCTGACATCCACTGTGTTACTTTGTAATTCTTTGTGCACAGCCACGGTCACCTAAATTTACCTGATGATACGTCCACTAATGATGGCTTTTATTTTGAAAATTAGAGAATATTTAATGTTTTGATCCTGATCTTGTTGAAAGTCAAAATCATATTTACTTTTTTATCACTAGCTGACTTAACAGCTAACTTATTTACTTGCTAGCTTACCTTTTACTTGCTAACATACCAGCTAACTTATTTACTTGCTAGCTTACCTTTTGCTGGCTAACATACCACCTAACTTATGTACTTGCTAGCTTGTTTTTGATTAGCTTATTTACCTGCTAGCTTACTTGTTTGCTAATTTACTGTCTTTAATCAAATAAAAAGTGACAGTCCCTATTCATGGCTTTTATTTCGAAACAGTTACAGAGAGTGTAGCCTTAGCATCACCAGCAGTAATGTAGCTGCGGTACTTCGCAGGTTAGGGACAGAAAGGCTCCGCCCACTATTGCAGGAAGAAAACAAATGGAAGAAAATGAATGAACAGAAATCCCCACAAAATCCATCCTGCTGAAAAACACACTGAGAAAGAATCACTGAATAAAAAGCTGTCAAACATCAGCAGAAACAAAACAAAAATATTAAAGATTTTAAACAAGTACAAAAAAATGAAGATTTGAAATAAACGACAAAGTCCAGAAAGTTTTTAACAAGTAAAGAATTAAAAGCATTTCAACATTTTAAAGCACAACAATCATTAAACCTGCACATGCTCAAGAAACACAAAAGGTTGATTTTTAAAAGTCATAAAATACAGAAGGACATGATTCAATACACTTTGACTTTCTCTGTGTTGCTGCGATAAGTTAATTTCAAGATCTCGAGTTATTTTTTCTTTTTTTAATCAAAAAAAGAAAAACCAGTTCTCTACAACATCTGTCATCATTGTATATCATATTTAAAAACCACAAACATTTTGAAGATCTCATAAAAAGCACAAAACCAGGTGAATAGGTGAACATAACTGGAAAGCATTTAGGGATAAAAGAAGCAAAACTGTTTAATATTTTGAATAAAGAATTAAACTCAAAACATTTGACCAGCTGAAAAAAAATAAAGTACTAAACTAAAGTAATAAAGCTTGTCTAGAAACAAGCTTGTCAATTTGTCCAGATAGAATATAAATAAACAGACTGGTCAGTACTGACAGTCAATCAATACAAACTCCTGCTAAATCCAACAGATTCTGTTCATTTCATATTTCCAGTCTCCTCCTCCACAGCAGTCTTCAGAGGTTACACTTCAAAAAGTTTATAGTGATCTTATATTGTCCATTTATTCAGTCCCTCATTTCATCCTCTGTCTGAAACCAGCTGTTCTGACACTCTCACTTTTGATTGGCTGACGTCAGGGAGACTGACAGGAGGCGGAGCCTGACTCTCCAACAGTAACTTCTACAAACAGTCTGAGCTGGAAACAAAGTAACAAAGTAACTTTGTTGATTGGAAACTGAAACTTTTTCAACCAGAGTGAAGATGTGTGAATCTGATCCAGGACCTGATCCAGGATCAGAAAGCAGACAGCACCAACAGTGACCACAGAAAGATCCAAGCAGGACGTCTGTGTTTGGTGAATATTACTGAACCATCAGCAGCTGATGCTGGAACAGAAGCTGGATTCAGGAGTTTCACAGTCTGGAGGGAACATGGTTTCTATGGATGTTCAGATTCATCTGAGGATGTGTTGGAGATGATGGAAGATGAAATGTTGCTGTGGAAATACTGAAGGTACCGTAGCTAGTAACATGTCAACCACTGTACAGTATCTCTGTGCAGCAGTGGTTATTTATATGCTGCAGTACATGGAATAAATAAATGTATTAATATTCAGGAGGAGAACTGAGGAATGCGTTCAGTTACTATGACAACCGTGATCTTCAGAGCAGCTTCAGTAAAAACTCTACGATTTCCTACATCACAAATGTCTCCTTCAGAACAGACTGTGAACCAGAGAGTGTCCATCAGGTGCAGACTGAGAGCTTCATCTCAGAGGTTACTGGATCATCTCTTTACCTCAAGATCTGAACCGAGTGTGAACACCAACACTGGAAAACTGGACTTAGAACACATGGACCAGCAGAACAGGTCCTCTTTAACGTTAGTTTCAGCAGCAGCAGTGGTGTTTTTTGGACTTCCTGATTTGAAGTCCAGATGTGAGGTGTCTGAGCTGAGTGCCTGTACCTGGAAGGCTCCTTCTGATATACTGTGCAGCTGGTTGTTGGCCAGGATGAGGTGCCTCAGGTTCACCAGGCCCTGGAAGTGGGAGTCGTCCAGCACGGTGAGGCGGTTGGCGTCCAGGTGAAGGGCGTGGAGGTCCTGCAGGTCGGCGAAGGCGTACGGTCGGATCTGACTGATGGTGTTTCTGCTGAGGGTCAGGTGGATCTGAAAGGAGCAGGAAACACCAGATCAACATCATACAACCAAGTGTAATACCACCAACAGCCTCTAGGTGCTGCTCAAACTGTCTTCAATCCAAAAATCCTCATTTTCAATCCTGAAATATTCATCAATACATTTCTCCACCAGTCATTCTGATGTAATTAGATAAAGTCAACTCTTCTCAGAGATCTGGTGCGAGGAGTTAGGGGGCGGGGCTAGTCTGATTGACAGCTCTTGTCTCCAATGATTTACAGCTGGTTTGGAGACTCATTCACAGGTGAACTCCAGTCTCATCCACACTGGACAGTGTCCTCAGGTTCAAAGATCAGACCCGCCTCCTCACTCCTCCCTTCTTATCCAAATATGGTCACTTCCTGCTCCAAACAACCAACATGGCCACGTTCAGATACCAAACTCCTGGATCAGGATAAGAGTCCACAAACCAACAGGTGACACCATGTTAGCTTCATCTATTCACACACAGCCTGTGAGGAAAACACCGTAAAAAAAACACTTTATGTGGATTTTACAGATTTTTTTACTGTACTTTGCAAAGACACAAAAATAAAAAAGTAAACTGTGAGCCTCCATGTCTACTGTAAATCATCAGAAATTCTGTATCTATGAATTTAAGAAAAAAATAGTTTAATAGTTTCTATTTTATAAATATTTGTGTTTTATTTAATAAATGAAACTGTTAAATTATCATTTAAAACTCTACAGACATTTCTAAAATGTGCTGCAGCCAGTGATAATTAATATGAAGCTTTCTGACTCATAAACATGGAAAAAAAAATCATCAGTTTATACTTTACAATTAAAATAGTGATTAAATGACTTTTTCATTGGACTTTTTTCATGTACAACAAGTGCCACACACACATCCCAGATCATCATTTTACATTAAAAGTTATTCACGGATTCAATTTCTAAAATACAATTTTTAAAATATTTTTTAAATTACACAAGCAGATCGTATAATGATCAATAAAACCAAAAAGCTGTAACTTTGAATAATAAAATGTCCTTAGTTTTTTAAATATTTACTTTCACATACATCAGAATTACCTTGAAGTTGAATAATTTCTAAAATTTTACACTTAAAATTCAAATGAAGCAGTGATTCAGTGATTTAATTAAAGTTATTTAAAATGTGTAGATCATTTTTTATATTTTTTTTATATTTTTATTGGTGTGATTTGTTTGTTTAATTTGTATTTTCTTTACTCCAGAGTATTTATATCTACTTCAGGAAACTTTTATTGCCATACCTATGTCTGTATATTCATATTTCTACATCCTCATTTATCTGACTATCTGTTTATATTAAATATGTCTGAGTAACTTACACCTGGATTTATTGTATAATTACAAAAAAAACATCTAATAAATGTGTTGGTATCAGTTTCAGAGTTTTTACAGGTGTAAATATTCTTCATTAAAAAGCCAAAAAATTCATATGCAGCAGAATTAAAGCTACAAAGTGTATTTTACTTTGAAATTTCCCTCCTGCTGCTGAAAGCTTCCTGTGTAACTTCCTCACTCCAACATCCCCTTTAAAACTCACTTCCTTTCCCTCCAGTAATAATTTAGTGGTCCAGGGTTTTTTGCCAAATGCTGAGTCATGACTTACAGCATCAGGCTTTCTTGTGCAGGGAGGTCAAAGGTCAGGGTCAGACGATGAGTCGGCACTCTGGAGATAATCCAGACTCCGTGTTTAACTTAAAGATGGTTCAGCAGGTTTGGGCCTTCAGGGATTATGTGGGTGGTCAGGTGACAGGACGACCTTCAGACCCTCCCTCATCAATAATTACATTAGTTATTAATACAGGGGAATCACATGGTTAATAAATCTGCCTGCTGTTCATTTACAGACTACTGCCAGTGTGAGGATGTGGAAATAAATCCC
>OOFC01023166.1:6348-63054 GCA_900323345.1 Pseudochromis fuscus
TGTCGCGTGTCTTTATCTAAACACAAGACACAATAAGCGGTGGCCGGGGAGCGCGTCAGTTACCACTAGCCCGCCTATGCAACCCTCAGCGACTTTAAGCGATAGGCTTAGCCGCTGTACTTCAGATTTTTTGCAGAGTATCACAATAAAAGTCACACCGCCAAAATAAAACACGCATCGTTGCAATACATGTGCTCCCCGGCTGAAGAGAACGTCACAATGAGTGTGAAATAAACACAGATGACGACCAATTGTTCTCCCTCTTGGTTCTGAAAAGTGTGTAATCAGGTTCCTGTTGGTTTGTTTAGTCCCATTTCTCCTCAGATGACTCTGATCCTGATCCATGTTGTTCATTATCTCCCAGCAGCCTGACAGCTGACTCTGACAGCCGCCGGGTACGCAGCCAAGTCGAGAGGTTATCTCCGAGAGGAACGCGGTGGCAGTCGTTTATTTCGTGCTCAGCTTCATCTGGATCGTGTGGATTTATTTTTTTGCGCCGTGACGAGTGATGTCCAAATCAATTTCAAGTTTGAAACTCATGCTTGTTGTTTTGACCAACATCAGCCACATTAGATCCCACTGAGGGGAAGACATTTCTGGTGCTTGTCGTTTCTGGGAGTAAAAAGAAAAATTACCATACTCGGTTAAGCACACGCTCCCGAGAAGTCGACACAACAGTTTGGTGCAGCTTCGGCTTAACGGCTTAAGTTAACTGTGACTCACGTAACCTTGAAGTCCGACATAATCTAGCCCAGAATTTTAATAAATCTCGGGGACTTTTAACACTCAGCAAACTCCTCAAGGAGCCGACGTTGGTTTCAGGGTCAGATTACAGTCTGTTAGAGTAGTTAGTTGTGCATAGAGGCTGCACAGTTCTCATCACATCATCAGTCATTCCTCCCAAATCTCTTGCAGGTGTCCCGCTGCAGTTGGCAGGCCCGCTGTAAAATAATCAACTCGCCGCTGATTTCCCTCAAATCAAGACTCTTGACAACGCTCCAGCTTCTTCGAAAGAAGTCGTAACAAGCAGTGGTGGACAAAGTACTCAACTTCAGTACTTAAGTCAAAGTACTGATACTCATGGTCAAATCTTACTCAACTACAAATAAAAGTTATTGGTCAAAATGTTACTCAAGATAAAGTACTAAAGTACTTACCTTTAAAAAGACTTAAATATTCAAAAGTATAAAGTAAAAGTACATTTTCTAATATCAGTACATTGCTGTATTGTTCTCAGTGCCCGAGTCAATCCCCGACTAACGTCTGCTTCCTGTTAATGTGGTATTTTAATCTGAAAGGGCTTCGATGAAAAGAAAACTCCTTCCTGCAGAGTGTGTATAATACTTTGTTGGTGACTGTTCGGTTTTGCTTTTTCGTTTTCAAATTTCCCATCGAGAGGCTAACATGCTAACATGCTGTTTAGTGTTTTTAAAAAACGTAAAACGACAAAACCGTGCTGTTTCCTGTCTTCCCTCTTTATTGTTCAGTTTGCTGCCGGTCACTTCCTGCTGATTTGTGAGCTACGATAACTCTACCTGGACAAACTACCTGAAACACATTGCAGCATAGACTGTATATAAAGTAAGTAACCACACACTTCCTGGGAATGTAGTGGAGTCCAAAGTACAATATTTGTCTTTGAAATGTAGCAGAGTGAAAGTAAAAGTTTCCAAAAAAACAAATACTCAAGTAAAGTATAAATACTGAAAAATTTACTTAAGTACAGTACTCAAGTAAATGTACTCCGTTACTGTCCACCACTGGTAACAAGTTCCACCACGACATCGGACTTCCTGTTGAAAAACTGCTAATCGGGCATCGTTACATCCTCCCTCATCATCACCACCTCGGAGTCTGTGGACAGTCGGTCCAGTGCAGCATCAGAAAAACAAAAGGAAACATCTGCATTTGAGGAATGATGGTAACGATTTGATGGTTTTACAGAGGAGAAGAGGAGCGAGGGATCTTTGCATGGCGGGCACGTCCGCCATCTGTTTGTCCTAATTGTCAATTAGTCGGCCCCTGCTGCTGTGGGACCCTCTGAGCGGTTAGCTAACTTCTTTTTAACCCTTCCTCTGGTTTATTTTTAGACCGCCACCGTTCAGTAGTGGCAGTGGTTTAAAAAGTGTGAGTTGTCCCTAATGAGAAGGACATGTGATGGTCGGGCTGGATATGAATGACTTGTAGGGGGCAGGTGGGAGGTGTGTGTGGCGGGTAGATACTGCAGGCAGGCCGGGTCTTATCTGTGCTCACCCACCTTGTGCAAGTGTTTCTTTCTCTCCTCTTTGTCCTCCATGTAGCGGATCCCGGGGGGGAGGTACCAGAAGCAGACGTTGGTGTGTTGAGGCTGGAGGAGAGAAAACAGAGATGAGAGGAGGAAGCTGCCACAGAGACACAAAGAAAACACACATGGAGGATGATTCAGGATCACAGGGAGTCAGAGTGATGCTGGGTTTTTAAAACATTTAATTCTCACTGAGGCCACCAGGATGTGTTGACTGGTGTTACAATCTTCTACACATAGTGGCTGCTTTAGAGGTCAGTCATTTAAATCCATTGTTTTCTCCACTGTAACATAATTTGTAATTTTACTTTTTTCTGTTTATGTGTCATTTTTTTCTATATTTCTTAAATACACAAACATTACTACTGAAAATACACTAATAGAGTATGAACTGAAATGTCTAAATCGATCTAAAATAATCTAAAATAACATGAAATACTTGTAACTGTAACTAAAGATACATTTTCCTTTTTTGGGGGAAAAATAAAGCATAAAATACTTTTATAATACATTCACAAATTTATCATAATTTGACAAAAATGTATTTTGGTATATATGTATATTTAGAAAATTAACACGAGGGCCAATAAAACTGAAAAATTGACTTTCTTTCTTTCTTTTTTCTTTGTTTCATAGTGCAGATGATTCGATCGTTAGAAATCTTTTAATGAAATAATTTCTCTAACTTTGTAGGATTTTCTTTTTAATAAATTGCAAATGTAAAAGCAGGAAAAACTGTACATACTATAAAAATTACATAGATTATTTAATTTCACACAGATTTGCTCGTTAAATGACAGAATGTCTTGTATAACTGTAAAAAATATTTTCTTTAAATTACAAAAATGGTGAATAAAAGTGTTTTTCTCAGTTTCATTGTTTTTACAAAAGCAAATATTCTTCATTTAACTTTAAAAAGCCAAAAAGGGACAAAATTGGGGTAAAGTTAAAGCTACAATCTATGTTTAATTCAATATTTTTGTTTCCCAGCTTCTTGAAAAATGTTTTTGAATATTTTAATCACAGTGTATATACTTTTCAGTATCTCAGTCATACTCCTCAGCCCTGTGCACAACGTATTCTCTGGAACAAAACCTGCAGCTGTATTATAGTAGAAACATGCAGTATAAACATGTACAAGTATATGATGCAGAACTGAAAGTTGTCTTTGCCTGAATCCTACAGAAACCTTCCTCACAGGAGCTAAAAGCAGCTCTACCACCAGTAAATCTGATCTCCATCAGGGTCCATCAGGTGTTCCCAGCATCACTCAGGTATCCTGCCTCCTTCCTCTAAACCAGCTCCTCACAGCTTTGTATTTTTTGGCATCTGAAACCTGAATCCCTGCTCGAGCCGACCGGCTTCCTGCCGGCCTGCCAGGGGAGAGGCATTCATTACCAACAGCTGACTAACCATGCACACCAGCCTCATTTATACAGCCGGGCTGGTCGGGCTGCAGTGTATTGAACATCAGATTGATGTAATGGCACAATGGGAGGCACAGACAAGTGAACACCTGGGCCATTGCCCAGAGGAGTTGGCTTTTTCTCATCACCCTGTGGGTTATGATGCTCTTAGTCTTTTTGGGGCTCAGCAGGGAAACAATACAGCTTGAAACATTAAAGAGCTTTCATTATAAACAACTCGGGGTGTCCAGGCTCTTTTATATATATATAAAAAAAAGAGTTTTAGCTTAATAACCCTTTCATACCCACATATGTTTGTGTTGCAGTTTAGCTTGGTGGTGAATATTTCAGACACCACGCCATTCATATGCATATGAGCAATTACGGGCCGTTATGCTATTCATTAGACATAATAGCAGCACATTATACCGGCGGCTAGGAGGTAAAAATGGCATTCATCCAACACAAAGCCGGAGCACTCTGCGTGCCAATCAAGTCGCACATAATGACTGTGGCTGCACTGAGGTGAAAAAGGAGCGACGCTGGCTGCAGATGAACGTGAACATACTTTCCCATCAAACACCATCTCGTATCCTTCTCTGTCTTTGATCTTGTTGTAGAGGTACTCGGACAGCTCCAGACACTTGTCAATCTGAGCCTCGAACCCGATGGTGCCCTGAGGAAGAAAAGATGAGGATCTGTGAGAATCTGGATACAAAACATTTTGACTGAAACTAAAGGAATTCAGGTGTAAATATGAAGAATTAGCACAATTTTCTAGCTGGAAATGACTTAATTTTTACAATTAACATTAGAAATGATAAAGGCATTTGCAACTATTGCAGCTAACAATATATTTTTAAAGTAAACATGTCCTTTAATGAACCAAAACACATGACAATTAATGTATTTTTGTGTTTAATCATGCTCCAAACCTCTCTAAACTAAAAGGAAATCACATTTCAGTTTGAATAAACAGCAGTTAAGCCTAGATTTTTAACAGTGCTGATCTATAATATCTGATCTATAAGAAGAAACATAAAGTGCATCTTTGGTTGGATGGCACATACAAATTGAAAATGGTATTGATTATTCCAGCAAATAAAGAATTAATAAACTTGTACTTATATGTTTGGGTTAGACTCAAAGAAACTGACTCAAATTTAAACCACTGACTGGACTGAAAAACTATTTCAACATAAAGCAAAATAAAAGTCATACAACTAAAAAACTGAAGGAATCTGGGAGTAAATATGACAAAACTGATGCTGATTTTTTTGTCTCTTGGCTCTTAAACATCTGTAATCTGCACATATTGTTACAAAAATGAGACAAAAATCATCATTAAAGAAGACTTGTGACAAAACCAAAACAAAGGAAGTGGGAAGGGAAAATTATCATTTTAGTTTCTCAAAAAAAGTCATCAGTAAAATGATTTAAATTCTACTAAACAGCAACTTTACACTGTGGAGAAATCTTCCAAGTCTTTTTCATTATATCCTGAGAAATGACAATAAAACATCTTCGTGCCTCCTACCTTTGCCCTCCACATGAGCCACAGCTTGAAGATGTCCACGTGGCGTCCACACTGCAGCGCCTTGTCCCCGGTGTCGTAGGAGAGGTCGTAGTGCTTGTCCTGCTGGAACAGGTAGCAGGCGTGCATCTGGTTGCAGTTCTGCATCAGACCCTGCAGAGAGCCACACAGAGAGTCGGGGTGTTTACATCATCACCACACCAACACAGCAGGTGGTGGTGGTCGTGGCGTTTCCAGGAACCTACCTCCTCCCGGACCAGCAGGGCCGAGCACTGCAGGGGGACGGACATCATTTTGTGTGGGTTCCATGTTACAGAATTGGCCCTGGAGGTAAAGAAAGAAAGCAACCATCATTCATCGTCATGGCAACACATCGTGAGGCTTCTGGTGATGCTGCTGTTTGGGTCCTGTCTCCAAATGAAGAGCAGGGACTTGCCTCTCGACTCCGTCCAGCTTCCACCGGTGTCTCCTGGACATGAGCAGACTTCCTCCCCAGGCTCCCTGACACACACACACACACACACACACACACACGTTCACAGATCATCATCATCACAGCCGTTTTCCAAAATACAAAATATGACACCAATAGCAACTGTTTCCTAAAGGGTTATTCCACCAATTTTACATAAAGTTGAATATCTTCTGTGTGTCTAAGGGAGTTTTATCAAGTCTGAAAAATATTAAATTTGGGTGTAAATAAGTTGAACAATCTTGAACTGCATGTATAGATATTTATACACAAAAGCCTCTATGCAAATTTGGATAATACACAACTGTATACGACTTTTAACTGTAAAAAGTAAACAAAAAATAAGGGGCAACTACTTAAGGAAAAGAAAATCTAACCTGTATGCAAAGACTGATGGAGCCAATAAAACCTCATCCATGTTCAACCATTAATAAAAAAGTTCCCCATTTTTCTGATTGGTTGAAACGCTCTGACATCATATGGGTCCATTTAAAACAGCCTCCTTCATGAAATCATCCATAATGGAGTAAATCTGACTTAGTCACATGAGCTGTTTATCTTCAAACATTCCCATGAATCATCAGTTTATGTCATAATCTATCTTCCACACTGTGTTGACCTCTTCATCCAAGGTCATTGTGCAGCATGTCTTTGTTTCAAATCACAGTAAACTGAATGTCTTTGGTCTTTGAACTGTTACAATGTTGCACATGTAGCTATTTTCTAACAGAATACTTGATCATAAAAAATATTGTAGGTTGAGTTTGAGGCCTTTTTTCCAGTATTTTCTTCATTGTATGTGATGTCACTCTCTAAATATTGGTATATTTCTCAGCTTTGGAAAGATTTTTGTTGATCTCTGCTTCATAATATTCACTATGTTTCCTCCTGATGCACCACAGCAGCAGCAGGTGCCACAATCCTCTCAAAGAGTGATGTGTTTTTTGTTTTTTTTTTCATCTCAGCTAGTTGAGAAATGATGGACAAGACCATTTATGTCTCTTAATAGAGGTGTCCCCCTGTCAGGACTAAATCACCTTCATTAACAGATAGAGTTCCTTCAGTGAGAAGGGGCTGGTGATGGCAAAGTCAGGGGAGGAGGAGATGATTTACAGCCTCTGTTCCAGTTTTTCTAATCTCTGGTGTTAGATAGGAAATGGCCAGCTCTCTATCTGGGTCAACCGCAAGCAGTTAGAGGCGAGACAGACATAATAGATTTGTCAAAGCCGGCGGTGAGCTGTTTGGTTCGGTGTACTGCTTCCCTCCTGTGGAGAGATACTCTGCATCGCACATGTGTGAGCAGCTGGAAACAGTTGCTCCGCGTCCTGTGCGGGTGTTAATGTTGAGATTGTAGTTTTTACTCACGTCCACGTGCATCCAGACGTTGTACTTTTTGCAGATGTCAGAAATGGCGATGAGCGGGTCGAAGGCGCCGTACACCGTCGTCCCGGCGGTGGCGCTGACGAAGAAAGGTACGAAACCCTGCACGCAAACACACACATGAAGCACCGGTGAGGCTGCTGTGATATGTTTCCTCGTTTCCCCTGGACGCCGGCGCCGCCTCGGTCCAACGAGGGCCATAAAGTCGGCGCTGTACGAAGAATTATCTGTCTATTTATAGCAGGGGGATGAATGTGTGTCACGTTACCTTCTGTTTCGCCTCCAGTATTCTCCTCTCAAGGTCAGCGGGGATCAGTTTACCACTGCAAAGGACACAAACACAGGACTGAGCTGCTTTCTGAGGAGTCTCATCAGTGGACACTTGTAAAACACAGCAACTATTCAGATACAGTGCATGGAAGTAAAAGTACTGCATTTGAAATCCTGCTTGAGAAAAAGTATTATCTGCAAAATGCACCTATTGTGATGCATTAACTGTTGTTGCTCCTCAAGGGGGGGCAGGTTTTGGTTTGCTTAATGAAGGTTTTTCTGCACATTAATTACACAATAAAACTAATAAACATTTATTTATTAGACTTTTTTTGAGAACTTCTCTAAATATACAAGATATCTGTTAGTTAACAAACTAAACTATGTCGAAGTACACAACCAAAGCTTCATTTTACTCCTAAATCGTGTACTTACTGAGTATCAAATTTAAATTTATTATATTTATCTTGTTATTTTACATTAGACGTGTAAATTCACAGGATATTTTTCTATGAAAGAAACAGAAAAAATCCAAATGAATCAGATTCTTCTCATTTTTTTGTTTGTTTTAGGCCTGTGGTTCCCAACATAGGGGTTGGGGTCCTTCAGGAGGTCACATGGCAAATCTGAGGGGTCCTGAGATAATTGATCAGAAAGGGCAGAAATAAAACTTAATGGTTTTCTCAAATTGTTTTTTGCAATAATATTTTTACCTATGGACAATTTAAAGAAAACAAAACACTGAGGAGATGATGTCCAGTACTGCAGTACAATTACAACAGTATTGTAATACTACAATAGTACAGTAAAAAAAACTGCAGACTGGAAATACTAATGTAAAACTATCCACAAATGTTCCTAAACATGACACTTGCTGTTTTATGTCCTCTTTATCATGTGTTTTTATTCATTTTAATAACTGTGTCTTTAATCTGTAACTGCAGTTGTTCACTATTACTCACAGACTACACCTCTGTCTCCCACATCATCTATTTCTATCATGTGTAATTTACTCTTTCATGTCTCTTTCAGGCAGAAATTAAAGTCAACACAACAACACAATGTAGGTGAGCTCCTCTTTAGCTCCATAGAAATATTTAGGTTAAGTTTGACACTTGAGTAAAATGCACATATTTCACTCCCACCACAAGTGGCTGAAACGTGACTTTACCTTTCGTCTGCTTTGATACAGATCACGCTCTCAGTCCCGATGCCCAGAGCTGCTGCACCTTTCTTGATTGAGAAATGGCTCTGGGAGACGAGAGGAAAGAAACCAGGTCACAAACTAAACCTGTAAATATCTAACAACAACAATATGAAACGGTTTGTGTGATGTTTAACGGCATTTTGCTCAGAGCATCTTTTCAAAGGTGCTTTAAAGATAAAGCAGGTGACACACACACACACACACACACACACACACACACACACACCAGTCACCTTGTGTCCTCTGCTTCTCTGTATCAGCACTACTGGTGTGAATGTGACACTTTTTAAGGAAGCAGCTGCAGAGGCTGACGTGACATCATGTGAAAAAATAAAATCTCTGACATTAGTTTTTAAAGGAAACATCCAAACACTGATCTCTAACATCTGATCCAATCACACGATGACCTGAACAGAGGAGCTGCCTACATGTTCGGACGTGAAGGCCACCAGTCTGGGAACAGATGACATCCCTTTCTCTTTGACTTCAGGGAACATCTTGAAGCGGGCCAGCAGCATGGCGTACATGTTGGAAATAGCACCACCTGCAGGACGGAGAGGACGCAGTGATTTACAGCCAGTCAGTCAGCGAGTCGGCGTCTCAGGGGAGGGATGCGGGGAGTTTCAAAATGTCCGTGCATGTTTCAAATGAAGAAACAACAACAGCAGCATCCAGAAATCACAGCTAATCGCCGAGCACGGTGTCACAGCCAATCACAGGCTTTGTCATTAAATTCTCCAGCGACTGCTCGTCATCGTGTGAAGAGAAGAAGAGCATGGGAGGAATTAAAGATTGACTGGAGGGAGGTGGTGGTGGTGATGATGGTGGTGATGGTGGTGGGGGCTTAAGCCAGAAAAGGAAAATTATTTTATGCTAATTGGCTTGAAACGACTTCCATTTATATAATCAAAATGCAAATTGACACATGACAGCACACACAGGCAGACACTTCCATTTCCTGTGAAACAGAGGGGGGGCGGTGCTCTTACCTACATGCATACGTACATTCATACATACATATTCATACACACCAGGAGAAAAAATGCCATCTCCTCGCCCGTCCGGCCAGCCAATGATCTCCCTCATCTTCTTCAGAGTGACGTACTCCAGCAGCACAAAGACAGGAGCCACCTCATAGGTGAACCTGCGTTACACAAGATACATCACATGGTTTCTGGTTTAACAAAACACTTCGTGACTCATCACCACCAAAAAGATCAGACAGGAAAACGAAGGTGCAGGGTTGATGTTTCAGGATCATTAAATACACCAGCATCCACACAAAATTACTGTAACGTTTCAATTCTCTGCAGAAGTCTCTCCTCCTGCATTAAAAACTACATTTCCAGCATAAATAAATATATATATTCTGTATTAATACCTGATGTATTGGATGCAGCTTATTTTGCAGGGCCTCGCCTCACTGTTGCCAAAGCCGAGGAGTTTATCACCCCAAAAACACACATCTGAAATTAGCTTCAGATTAGTCTGAATTTAATTTCAGAGCTAATTTTCTTCCCCCCCTTGAATCCCTGTGGGGATCAGAGGTGAGGGGGAGGGATAAAAGGCAGAGGTGGGAGGAGGGTAAATGGGGGGAGAGTGGAGGTGGTGGTGGGAGGTGGGGAGGAGAAGGTGGGGGTCTGTCTTTCATTTCACCCTTTTCATTTGCTGTGATTGAGTGGAGGGGGAAAAAAGGAGGCCGCTATCAGGCTGTGCAGACGCAGAGCAGAGTGCACGCAGACGGCACCGGAAATGGATTTCATTGTCATTATCATTATCAGCATTTAAAATCGTGATGAAGCAGGGCCACATACTTACATGTTGGTGTTGGCGGTGGATGTTAGCCAATCGGCCGCCAGTCCAACCATGTCTAATCCTGTGGAGAGCTGATTGAAGTACCTGGGGTGGGCTGAATGAGGAGAAAAAATATGGAGAATTGAGGGAGGAGAGAGGAAGAGGAAGGATGTGTGTGTGTGATTTTATTTATTTTTTATCTGGTGCTCAGGAAAATTAAAATATGCTTCATTCATCGTGTGTTTGTCGTCTCCTTAAATGCTTTAATTGCACGTTTGAAATGTAGCTGCAGTGACGCTTCAAATCATCTCAGGGAATATTGAAAACATGTGGTGATGTTAAGGTGATGTCAGGATTTAGTAAAAAGGGGAAACACACCCAAAATGTTTAAGTTTAGTTTGATGATGTTTTTATAGAAACAGGAAGAACTTTTATTTTCCTAAAAATGTGATGGAAGATTCAGACACACATCACACACATTTACTGCAATAAACAGCTGGTAACAAATATCCTCTTTAAAAATATACAATATGTGATCATAGATAAATTATAAACTGCTGTTAAAATCCCCACAGCTGCTTTACACTGTGTAATAAAACATTTATTAAAGAAGAAAATCCAGACAAATAAATGTGGTTTTTTTTTTTAGGGAGGGTTACATCTGCCCTGCTGCTGTTGCTGTAAATTTCCACCTGCCTGTGTCACTCAGCAGAGAATAATGGACTTGGCCTATGAAGCCTGGTTATTAGCCTATTATCTCCTACTTGGTGAACCAGATTTACTGCGTCACTGCATTTATCGGTCTGTTGGCCAGGAGGAGGGGAAGGGGGACAACTTCAGTGATGATGCTCATTTATCATTATTTTTATATAAATATATTTAAACTGAGTATTTTATCTCTATTTATTTGTTTTATTCTCTTTTCATTTAAGAATTATTAAGAGAAAATCCTGTATTCGCCAATTAGGTGTTATACTAATTTTTAATCGTTTACTCAGTATTATACGATTTTCTTTGCTCTGATGGTGTCTCTGTGTTATTTTTATGTAATTATCCTTTATATCTTATTAAACATTTGGTTTAAATTAACATTTTAAGTGTCTAACAATTGCAATTTGCACAGAATTTACGCAAAGACATGGAGCAGGCCGTGATCCAGGCCTATACCCTCTGCGTAAAAGACGCAAATTCCCCTAAACCTTTTTTTCTGTATATTATCAGATTTGTAAATTTAATATCGAGCATGCATCCGCAGATTAAAGCCCAGGCCTACCTGTTTTGATGGCGTATTTCAGAGTAGCGCGACAGCTGATCAAGATATCATCCAGAGTGGCCGGCTCGTCCTGCAGCTCCCAGTTGTTCATCTGAAGCAGCTCGTTTGGATAATGAAAATCAATAACTTTCGTTTCCCGGTCGAAGGACTCCACAATGTAGGCCAGTAAAATATCCACAACTTCCTGCAGGAAGGTCATTGTTTTGGTGTCACCGTCCATGGCAGGTAACAGGTCTGTGGAGGCAAAATAAATAAATAAATAAACAAACAGAAATAAAGAAGAAACGTCATCAGTGGAGATATTGTGTGATTTATATCGCTGGACTTTGAAGGGATGTGTCCTAATAAAGAAGCAACATTAAAATGCACATTTACAGGCCTCTGATCAGGACTGAAATTTTACTGTGAAGCTCATAAAAATTAAGATTTCTGAAAAAAGCCTAAAAATATATAAACCACTGTTTGGATTTTGATGGATTTCTGCTGCGTCCAAGGCATTTTTGCTGAGATTTTTCTGAAGGTGACCTCTCGGTTAAAATCCTCCACAATGTCCAACATAACTTATTATAAATGAATCTTGTAAACAATTAAAAAACAGAGATATATCATGTGCGTAAAACTGGCTTTTAATCTGTTATTTTTTTATTTTAGAGGTGTGAAAAAAGAAATGAAGCAGATTACTTGCCACTGAAATGATAATTACTGATAATTATGTACAATTATTTTATATATTGTCTGATTATTTCCATGTGTTTAAGAGGAATAATTACATATCATTAAAAATAACGTGTGTATGGTGTTTTTACGCGGATTAAATGGAAACGATGCAAAGCAAGGCCACGTTTTTTGAACATCAGGGGTGAGATGGTATCAAAAAAAAAAATGCAGCTTCACAGCATGCATGTGTACCTGTTGAATAGAGGTCGGAGAAGCCCACGGCTGCTTTGGTGCAGGTGCAGGATTTGTTGCAGCCGCAGGTTCCAGCTGCGGTCTGCGGCGGCTGCTTGGCGGCCGGATCCGCAGGTTTCTCCACTTCCCCGACATTGAGCAGCGCTTTGGAAACCCACAAAAGAGCAGTTTTGATCAGGGCGCCGTGTAAATACAAGGATGGAAATAACACCATCCCCTCCACACACCCCTCTTTCTCTCATCCACACACACACTCTGCCCTCCGCCTTGTAAATGAACATACCACATAATTTCGATCCAATTCCTCCGGATAATTTCTGGGCCGCCGCTTGGCACCAAGCCCTGGCTGGAAGAGAGACAAGGGGGATACATCAAATGAGGAGCTTCAGGCTCAGTCCAACTTTAAGATAGCAGTCGCAACACACACACAAAAAAGCGCCATGCAACTTGGATTAAAATCAGCCCTGAGAGAAAAAAAGAAAGAAAAAGAAATGCCTCCTGGGGAGCAAAACAAGAAAGAAAAAAGGCAGCAGTGTTGAATATAAGTGCACCAGGCCTGTGAACGCAGCGCGCCGGCTTGAGACAATGCACTGGAATTATTGCTGCGCGCTGCCCGCGTCCATCAGAGGTGGTTTGAAGACAAAAAGCCACTCACGCGTACTGGGGCTTTGACTGCCGGTATTGGCCCCCGCATTATCTCCGCCGAGAGACCAGAAACCCTGTGATGCCATTGTTGCCGGTAGTTAGGAGCTGCAGACACGGAGACCGGCAGAGCCCATCCACACGCGACGACCGGGCGCTGTTCAAAGCTGATGTGGTGCTGAATGTGACCAGACCTCTCCGACTGCTGGAAATCCAGCCGTGCATCCGACACACGCTTTATGCAGCAGGAAAAACCCTAAAAAATAAACCAGGGGGGGAAAGACACAAAGGACGTCCTCGGTGCTCCTTGTTGTATTTTTTTCTTTACAGGCGTCCACAGGTGCACGAAGCATGAAGCAGCGTCTCCACACAGAAATCCGCAAACACTTGACTTCACCGGCGCAGCGCAGCGCGCAGCAGAGCGCAGCCGCTCTCTTCACCAAAAAATTAAATGACAATATAGCGCACAGAGTAGTTTGAGCAAGTTCAGGAGGCAGTGAAATGTCTGCTTTGGACGGAAACCTGCTACATTTCAAATCAAAAAATTTAAAAACAGGCAAAAGAAGAAGAGGAAGAGAAAACCAGGAGGCGATGAAAAGTGGAGTTTAAAAAGCAGCTACAACGCTACAGCTGCTTGGTAAATATGCAGCACACGAGCCATGCCTAATTGCATCCAACCTAAATTTCACGTCACTAAAGAAATCCCATCGTGATTCACTTCAGGTCATGACGAGCCGCGTTGCGTCGTGCGTCGTGACTCCATACATCCCCAACATTTTGTCCCCTGCGTGCCGAACTTACCCTCCATACAGACAGTGAATGCCAACTAATTCATCTGCCCAGCGATCGCAGACCTATTTTCTTTGGCGACCGGCTGCTCTAAATTGCCCGCCTCCGGTGGAGGAAGGAGCGGGACGGCGAGGGGGACTTGGTTCAAATACCCAAAGTGCGCATGGCTCCTTCCTCTCTCCTTTTAGTGCTGAGGCGCGTTACTCCAAAAGTATTCATTACTCAGGACTTTTTTTTCCTACTTAACTACAGTCAATAGAAAATGTTTGTTGTGAGTTGCACTGATTATTTGGGTCATTTTTGCACCTTTAATTCAGATTTTCTTCAAGTATAAAATGTGGACTGGTTTTGAATCTGTTTGGTTACTGGTTTGTAGAGTTTGGATTGGTTGTAAGATAAAAGAAAAAAAAGGAAATGGCATCACAGCCTTGATTTTACGCATTATCCGTAAAAAACTGTACCCCACCAAAATCCAACAGTCACCTCATGATGCGCTGTTTCCTTATCAAGACTCCATGAATGAGAGCAAACGTGCCCCGCGGGCGTCTCCAAACCAGACTGAGCCACATCTGCGGTGATTTATGAATCATACAATCGCCAACAACCATCTAATGCCAAAAAAGACCGATTAAAATAAAGTGAAGCCTCTGGCGAAGATATAGGTTTACAGAAAAGCCCAGTGATGGTGTGTAACACTTTCATTTTTTTCCACAATATTTAAATTTTAAATGCATTTTTATTTCAAAATCTTGGGAAAAATGTTTTTTCTTTTAATATTGTCTGCTGATCATGTGCAGGGTCATTGGAAACTGGAGCATATTCCAGTTTTTTCTTTATTCCCTCTGCTTCTTTTCATCCAATGTGTAGTTTTTATGTCAGCATGTGCAGCCAGCATGTATCTGGGGGATTCACTAACAGTCCCTGTGGGGGGTTTCTCCTTTCAAATGTCACATAAAGGTTAAAGGTTGAAGTGCTGCAGTTGATATGGAAAAGGAGACTATAGAGGAATTCATATGGGATGGTTTGATGTGATCATGACAGTGCTGCTGCTCCTATTTCTCCACAAAAGATCTACAAGATATAAGCTGTTTCAATTATTTTTGCCTGGAGATGACAAGCTAGCAGCTAACGCACTGAAATGAAACACGACTGTGAATTTTGTACATTTTATGTTGAAATGAACAAACCAGACAGGAAACAATGTACATTTGTTACAACGTGACGACACAGAAGCTGAAGATAAATTGTTCAAAATGAGTTTAAAATGCAAATAATTCAAGTTGAAGAGCAAGAACTGCAACTTTTTAACAGGAAGTGAGACAATAAAAAGAGAAAATGCAGAATATTCAATGACTAGATTATACATCTCATAAATAACCCTTCATTTACAGCCAGTTTAAAGATATATCATGTTGTTATTTACATCCACTCTTTCTAACCTGTGTTTAGCACAATTAGCTTGGAAGTGACTTAAAATCAACACAAATGTAGGGATTGTGTTGTTGTACATGATGATATGATCCTACATCGCCACACAGTGAATATAGTTCTTCAAAAAAAAAAAAAAATCCTTCATGTGTTCAGTACTGTTTGATGAGCCTTCGTCTCTGCGAGGTCTTCCTCAGTAGGTGTCTGAAGTCGTAGGGATTGTCTTCGGTCCGACTCTCTGTGGACGACATTCTGGGAACAGAACGCCTGTAAACAGGAGAGGAGACGAGCGTGAAAATCACCACAAACACAAACAACAACAAAAGATAAAAAACAACCGAGCAGGAGATGGTTCAAAAGATGTAAACAAATAAAAAATATATATTTATGAGGGAAAAAGAAGATGAAAAGATTCATGCTGAGTAGAAGGTTTTCATATTGTTTATCATCTTCAGTCATTTATCATGTGTGTGAGCTGTCGGAGGAAACACTCACATCCAAATATGGTCACGTCTGGCTACACACAACCAACATGGCAATACCAATACAGTCCTGTATTTGTAGTAGATCACAGAGTAAGAAAGCTCCAGTCTTTAATCTGTGTCACATGATCAAAGTCAGTGATTGGTTGGAAAAAGCTCCCCAAAAAAAAATACTACCAAGACCTTTGAGTTCAACCAGTACTGGATTAAAATAACAGACTGGATCATTCAAAGTGGCAGCAGATATTCAGTGTCTCAGCATTAAAGTGATCCCAGCTCGTAGCAGCAGACTGAGTGCACTGAGGAGCGACGCCGCAGACATTTAAAAGTTAAAAGTTAGTTCTCTGCTGGTTTAAAGAGGTGGTATAATCTCAGGTTCACCTCTGAGGTTGAGTCATCTGTCATTTCCAAGACACACAACAGCGAGGTGACACCTATAATCTCACAGATCAGACATTTTTCTGACTGAAGGTTGTTTTTTTTACTAGAGGACAGATTGGACGCACCTGTTGTCTTTGGCAGGTTTGAGCGGCTCCGGTTCAGTGACGGCTCTCTCTCTGGTCTGTCGAGTGGACGCTGACGGCCTCAGCTCGGCGGCCTGCCTCCTGTCCATCGAGCGTCTCCTGTCAGGGAGGCTGCTCGGTGACTCTTCGTTTGTGGACATGGAGGGGTCAGACCTGCTGCTGGACAGGGCCGGGTAGTACTGGTCGTCCACATCCAGAAGTTTCCCCGGACTGCAACACAGACAGAGGAGGAAGACGGTGTCAATCACACAGTCAGACACTGAGTCATCCTGAAGAGTCTGGAGTCTCATCTCAGAGTTGTAACCCTGAGTTATTCAATGTCATCAAAAAACTAAGAAAATCTTGATGTCTTCTTGATATCTTGATGGTGACACCAGGAAAACTACTTCTGGACTGAAGTGAAGGAGAAAATCTCAACCTTTCTTCATGTGATCTCATTTTTAAACCAACTAAAAGTGTGTCTGTGGCAGTCGTGACTTTAAAACACTATGCTGAGATATCCTGGAGAAAGAGGATCATTACCAACTCCCCAGTCTGTGAGTATCTGCCCACCAGACTGTGAGCTGTCCATCTGCACCGTCCTGAAGCCGAACCCTCACTCTGACCTCCATATGAACACAAGTGTGGGGAAAAAGACTGTTCCATATGGAGATCAATAAGTCTCAAATCATTAACGTATGCTGATGACCACTGCTGCCCAGTCAGCTGATATTATTCCAACACTGATGAGTGTGAGGTGTGACCTGACCTTATAACGTTAGTTTTAGAGGCAGGACGGGTGCACAATCATCCCACTGATGAATTATGATCAACGCTCTGTTCTGAGGCTGAAATGAGAATTTCTCCTTGATTGTAATTACCTCCCTGTTGTCTGGACCATTTAGTGAATTATGTGGCAAAGGTAAACCTCAATGACACCGGCTCACATCACAGTCTGTCATCTATTATATCAGTTTATCAGCAGTGCTGGATCACTACTCCAAATAATGTACTGAGGATGTTAAAACATTATGCTGCAATTTTACACTAAAATAATAATTATGATGATGTTCTGAGGTGTAATTGGAAGAATAGCGGCTCTATTATTCACACTTTGCCGCCCAAACATCTGGTACAAGATGCTAGCTCTGTGTTTTCAGTGTGGACATCAAAGAGGACATTTCTGGACACAGTTTAGCTGCTAGCTAGACCAAACTGTAAACCAACCATAGAGTTTAAATAGAAATGGACGAAGTAACCAGGTCTTAAAAATGAGGCAATACCACCAATGTCCACTAGGTGCTGCTTCCAAATGGTCATTTTCAATCAGGATATAATCAATAAATTTTTTCCACAGGTCATTGTGATGTCATTAGCTAAACAAGTGCCCTCTTGAGCAGTGTCCTCAGGGTTCAAGGGTCAGACCCGCCTCCTCACTCCTCCCTTCACATCCAAATATGGTCACATCTGTCTCCAAAGAACCAACATGGTGACGTTCAAATGCCAAACTCCTGGCTTCAAAGTGAGTCACATCGAGACCTGGTTGCTTGGTCCACTTCCATACATCCATGTTGGCCTTTGGATGTATTTCTGAACTTTCAGTGGACTAAGATCTGGGTCCTGGTTCAGCTCTGAAACCTGAACCCGTGTGGATGCTGGTTCCTTCTGTTGATTTCTAACAAACTGCTGCAGCTGCCATTCAAAACGTAAAAGCTACAGCCTCCTATTCAACACAACACTTACTTTTTAATGGTAAATATAAAATGTTTCATTAGACGTCAGGAGCCTGAATCACATCATGCTGCATCTCATAGAGCCAGAATACAAAGTAGCGCAGAGCCACATTAAAATGTAGATATCTGTGCTACACTATGGCAGTCATTGCTCCTCCTGTATGTCTTCACTCCCATTTACTATCATCACCTCTGTCTACATTCCAGTTTTCACTCCTTACCACCCACATCCTCCCGTCTCCCATCCTCCTCTGCTGTCAGCTTCAGCCCGAGATGCTATCGTTCCTGCTGACCTTCTCAGCCTTAATGATGCATGTAAACTGCTCCTGTCCATCGCTGGCTTTATTTATCTGCTAACAAATTATTACCCTTGATGTTTTGCGCTGTGTTGCATTGTGTGTGTGTACATCAAAGTGTGTGTGTGTGTGTGTGTGTGTGTGTGTGTGTGTGTTCAGACTGCTGTGATAAAGTATCCTGGCCCCTGCTTGTTCAGCCAGCCCTATCGGTCCATCTTCACCCCCACACTCTGGGCGGTATGCTCACCTTGTGGCCTGTACCATACATACATATGCATGAATACACACATCCACACACACTTCCTGCTTGTTTTCCTTTTTCTTCAAAGAAAGATCTCGACTATATATGTTAAATCACTGATAAAATATTTCCTAACGTTAAATTTCATTGAGTATATTCGGCCAGTGTAACCGAGGCAGGAGATGAGGGTAATTAATTTAACTGGGGATGTGTGTGATGTTGCACATCGTTAAGTTTGGACCCAGACACTGTCCTTATGTTGGTGCTGGGCTGAAGTCATTACTCTGGAGCAGGAGTGGCGAGCGAGCAGGCAGCAGGCCAAGCTCTTAAAACAGCAGTGAGAGGTTGTTAAAATTAGGTGGAAATAAGAACTGGACACTTACTCCTCTTTCCTGGGCTTACGTTTATCATCCTGGACCGACCGCTGAGGGGACAGAGACAGAGAGACAGCGATTACTGCATGTACAACAAACAATATTAACGTCTGTATTCAGGTAAGGGACAAAAATGTGGTTTATGAACAGTGATTTCAAGCGAATTATCCATTTAGCCGTCAACAAAATTAGCATGTGTGTGCTCTGTATAGTGATTTGCAGCCATGTTAGCTGCACGGCTCTAAAGCTGCATTCACACCACATGCAAAGTGAATGTCAAAGACATGCAGAGACATGAGTGGATTCAAACTGCTCAAGTTGAAAAAGTTTTAACTAGAGTGAAAAATTGGCGTCATGAGGTATCGCAAAAACCAATCAGCGCTGAGATTTGTCAACATCCCTCGTCTGTGTTAGTCGTGGTCGTCCAGTTCATTAAGACACAACATTGACTCTGTGCTGGGATAAAACTGAGATCTTATTATGTGATGGTGGTCACTGCAGTTTCCAGGAGGAGTACTCCCATTGGCTGCTGAGGCGGGAATATTCACACGTGGACACTACAAAAAACATTTGCCATTTCATCAGTAAAAATGTAAAACAAAACGAAACAAAAAAACGGCTTGGTGTCAAAAATGATGGTGATGCTCTGACTTTTCCTCCATCATAAAGTGGATATTTAGGGTTCTGAATGAATAAAATCTCAACAGCTACTGGACACAGCTAAATTTGTTTGTGACATAATTATCTGTTTCTCAGGATAAATTTAATCTAATTCAATCTTCAGGTCAAAGGTCAGATCAGAGGTCTTTGAAAATGTTCAGGTGATGATGATGGTCAACATGGCAGATTACTTTTTAACTCTATATCAATATTAGCATGTTTCTTAGTATGTCACTGTGAGTAGTTCTGACATTAGCCTTTAGTTCAAAGCACATTTAGGCCAAAGTGAAGCCTTACAGCATCACTAATATGGCTGCCAGTGCTCAGATTCATTCATAGCCTCTTGGGGGGCTGTGAACCCCTTGTTGGGAACCACCAATTTTAGCAGCTGTTTTGTTACAGTTCTTCTAAATATCTGGTCTTCATAGAATATTTACTGGTTAAATTATTAGTTGAAATATCCACTCTGTGATCGAGGTCATCAAAATAATCTGACAATCCTGAGTTGCTGAGTGTTTGTGGAGATTACAAATAATTACATCAGGAGAACGGTGGATAAAAAAAGAGCTGTTTCTAGCAAAAATGACAAGCTGCTCCAAAAAAGTCAAATGTATAAAAGAAAAACACTTTTTCAGACAACTTTATAATAGTCTGATATTGTTTTCGCCTGGGGAACATAAGAGGTAAGAAAGAAATACCACAGTAAAAAACACACCAATCAATAACACATTGTAAAATTCAATTGCTGGGAAAATGGTGACAGCTGCATCTTGACAGCAGAGCTTTTGTGGCAGAAAGTATCTGAAATCGTTCTCCATCTTTTTCTGGGACTCACATGAATCAGGTTGTAATAGGTGGAGTCCTCCGGTGTGTTCAGGGTCTTTGGCTGCTGGGTCCTGCGGGGGGTTCTCGACACTCTCTTGTCAGCTGAAAAAGAACAGTGAAAAAAACATCATGTGGTGGCTTTACTAAATTTACAGAGCACTGAAAATGTGTGTTTTTGCTCCAAGATGAAGGGAGTGGACAATAATTACTGACTCTCAAACACACCTTTACATCAGCATCTGCAGTTATTTTTAAACTGTGTTTTGTTTCTGCCTCTACAGCCTCTTATTTCCTACGTTTCCCACAATGCCTTGCACCAAACATCAGGCGCTGAGAGTGCTGTTGTTCAATATGGAGATGTTGGTGTTTTATAATGCAAGCTGCTCCAAATACATACAGTACATACAACATGCATATATTAATGTACATGTGCAGTTATGTTCATCATTTATTTACAAGCACAAGTTATAATTCAAATATCTATTTATTGCAATGACTTTTCTTCTTAAATATACTTTTAAAAATTAATTAGGGGCATTTTTTTAAGTGGTATAATGACCCTGTTTAGACTTAGGGTTTAAAATGCATCTTGGGTGATTGGATCACAAGTGGACTGCTGAGACCATCTTTGTTTACACCTGCATTTAGCATGCGTCTCTAAACTGTCAGCTGACCACTTGTGTTCAGATGTTACTACGGTAACAAGAGGGCCCGCCCAGTTTTCCCATCAGTCACCAGGAGAGCACCAGTTAGCTAAAAGAAAGGAGAAGGTAAAATGATTCACAAACCTTTGGACATGTACCACCTGTTTTGCGTGAAGGGACAAAATTGTTTACAACTTGCAAATAAGCTAATTTAGCGCTGTGCACCCGAGACCCATCTTAAAAGCAGGTGTGAACAGGGCCAGTGACCTAAACTTAACAATCTGATGTGATGTGAGGGTTGGTGAGTTAACAGATTAAACCAACAGGTTACACTGATCATGTCTTTCACTGATTACAGCCACATTCACTTCTCCCCTGAAGGTTTTGTGACTGGTGACCAGAGAGCTTCTGGGATCTCTAACTCATGGCTGACTGGATTACTAGAGTGACTGTTGCGAACTGACACCACTCGGACCTTTGACTTTGTTGTGCTTATTGAGCTGCCCCCAATACACTGTGCAGTTTAACCCCTGAGGCGTTCGGCCGCTTTGAATTTTCCAGCAGAGATTACGTGAAACGACCTTTGACACAAACAAAGCGTCCAATAACTGCGTTCGATTCCCAGCGCGGTATCGAACACAGAGCTGGGAGGTGTGTTTGCGAGCAGCTGGGAGGCTTCTCGTGTCTGACATCTCCCATACTGTGCTGGATGTACAGCAGTCGATCATATTTGTCAGCAGTAATATGCTGTGACAACATCCCTCGTCTGTGTTATTGCAATTATGAATATATTGCGCTGACCTTTGCTAGTTGCTGGTTATTAATCACTGTTCACGTGGCGGGAGAAAACAATCCATCATGTGCAGAAGCTCTCAGGTGAAGGAGGTAAAAAGTTTGTAATATTATTGAACAACTCCATCGAAAGGTCACTCTGTATTGCTCAAACAACTAAAGCCAATTTTACACACTGTCTTATTAATCCCCGTCATAATTGATGTAAACGTTGGCTCACAAAACATGATTAACATTTGATGACCTTTCCCATGAAGAACAATGTGACTGGCAATCCTCGGCTTTCATTGTGTGTGTCACAAATGATTCTGATTCAGTTTATTATGTCAGTGAAATTCACCAGGACAGATTAGCGCAGACGAAAGAAATGACTTAGTGGGGCTGGAGAAAGTATAATTTTATAGGAGTTGCGTTGGCCCTTTGGAAATAACACAGATAATTTATTCTGCTTTACCTCAGGCAATGTGCTGTGCTGGAGAAAAGCCTGTAAAGGGCAAACATGCCCAGATTAAAGGAAGACTGTACCCTATGTAGTACACTGTGTGATAGCACTCTCATGACTGTGTGCTATGTAGAGCCTAGCATAAATCCTGGGAACAGAAATAGCTAGCTAGGCTCTGTGTGAGGGTAAAAAATGGAGGAACATACTGGCAGTCAGCACTGAAAAGGTTGATACCGAGCGCAGAGTGATTAATAAGTCAAAGAGTTTTTGAAGGAATATGTGGCTTTGTAAAAAGATTACAATTTTAGCTATGACTTCAAAACAAAACAAGTGGACAAATGTAGAAATACATCAGTTGACAAGTGGGTGAGGACCTAGCTAAGCTACAAAAGCAGCGTGGTCTTTTTGCAAAGAGAAAAAAAAAATCTGTGTCCTTAAAACCAAACTCCTGTCAGATTTTTACTTTTCCAATTTTAGACATGCTGAAGAATAAGTGATCAGTGCATTTTCTAAATCGAACTTAAAGGGTTAAATTGAGGTCCAGTATGACAAAAATCTGTGTCCACGAGTCTGAGTCTGGAAAGTAACGCCAACCTGAGGTGCCAAAAAAAGTGCAATACCACAGATGGCCACTAGATTGTAGCTTGAACACTTTGATGTGCAACATATGTACAAGATGAACAAATAAAATAAAGACGTGTGATGATCAAAACAAGTTAATTGAGGAATACCTTGAATACTGAAAGATTTAATTCATTGAATGCAATGAAAAATAAAAACTCAGCCATCAAAGGGTTAAAAAAAATCTGGCTTCAATTCATAAATGGTCAACTTTACCTATAAAATATTAGGATAATTTTTTCTACAAGTCCTTCTGATGTCATTAACCAAACAAAACTTCTTGTCATCAATGTCTTGGTGGTCCACCTGAAAATATTTTTATAATTATGCAGATATTAGGCCTGTATATTTGGGGGCGGGATAGCTTTGATTGACAGGCCCAGTCTCACAGACTGCCTCTGTTAGCCCCGCCCTCCTGCTGCTTCCTTATCCAAATATGGTCACTTCTGGTTCCAAACAACCAAGATGCTGAACACCAGGCTTCAAAACACTAGTCCTGGCTACATCCATCTTTTATACACTATAGTCTAGCCACACCATGTTTTTTTTAAGTCAGTACCTTCATAAATGTGATAAGTACTTTTATTTGGCAAGAAAAAGTCCTACAGTTTTTTTGATTATCAGTAATGTTCCAGTGTTGATATATAACTCATAGCCTTACAATTAGAGATATGATGCACGTCACTTTCCAAGCTTCAGATTCAGAAGCAACTGTAAACTCCACACTCTTAAAATAAAACTGAAAAAGCTCCTGAAGATCAAATGAGAGGCAGAACAATCCTGATGCCGACCGAGGGCTCTCATTTGTCTCATTACATCAATATAACACGATTTAGCCGAGACACCTGAACCTATGACGACAGTGACATTTCAGCTGTCGGCTCGCTTTTGCAGAGACTGAAGTTTCAATTTGCTTCCTCTCCCCCGCTCACCACCGCAAAAGCAATTACAGCTATCACCTGTGCAAATCAAATTTTGCTTTTTGATGACACATCGGCAGCAGAAGCGCTTCCTGTTTGGGCACTTGACTTTCTCAGGTTTCCTGATCTAATGAGGTCGCACGACAGAGAAGAGAGAGCGGCGTCCGTCGATAACATCACACGTTCTGCTGCGAGGAGACGGTAATAAAATCTGCACCTCTGTGTGTCTTTTTCTTTGCGTCAAGAAAACAGTGTGAAAAAAGCTGGAATCTGCAAATTCTGAGCAATCAGAACTTGAATAGAGTCATTTTCTTTCTTTTTAATGTGTCAGAAAGTGACTCAGCTGCTCTCAGACACCTTTGGGTGAATGTGTGTGAACTCAGTTTTTGCCCTTTAGTGCAGCAGACACAAAACACTGAAAGGTATCTCTGTGAGAACAAATACATTTCCTCCCAGGCTGTCTTTCTTAATTATCTGAAGGTTGCAGGGCTTCAAAAACAGACCCCAAAACTCACATTAACCTCAGGTCAATCCATGGCAACATTATGAATTATATTTATTGCTTTATAATCTGTTTTTCACTGGAGCCAATCTCACTTATCTTACGTGATTGGTGATGCTGGGGAGCGAAGCCATTGATTGCTTTTCCTCTCACAAACATGCCATTGTTCTCGGGGTTTGATTGATGGGCCTGGATGATCTCATTCAACTTCTGCTGCAGGGCCAGAAAGTCCTGAGAAGTCTTTGCGATCTGTTGAAGAGATTGGAAGAGAAAAATAATATTAGAGTGGGAAAAAATGACAAGATATGAAGGTGCCTGTTTACAACAAAAGCTGTTACCTCCTTAGAGAAGCTCTCCAGCTGTTTGGCTTCATTCTGTGCTGTTTGTTTGTTGGCCTTCAGGTTCTTTCTGTCTTTGTAGCCTCTGAAGTTACTCTGGATCTTCACTGCTGCCTGTTCTTCCTCCTGTCTCTCCTTTTCAGGGTCTATCTCCTCTTTACGTTCAATCACCACATCTGTGACGTCCAGAACCTCCTCCTTCTCCTCCCCTGCCTCCTCTTTAGCTTCTTCTTCAATCACAGGTTCCTCCTTTGCTTTCTTTTTGGCCTCTCTCTCTGCTTTCAGTTTCTTTCTGTCCCGATGTCCTCTGAAGTTACTCTGAAGGACGGTGGCAGCTTTCTCCTCGTCCACTCCCTCTGGGGTCGCGGTCGAAATGTCCTCCTGGGATTCTGGCACTGCTTCTTCTTCTGTCTGAGCTACCGGTTCTTCCTTTGGAGGTTCTGGTGGTGTCACCTCTTTCCCCTTCTTCTTTTTCTTGGGGATCTTTCCTTCCTCCTCGAGTCGTTTGCGCTCCTTGTGGCCGCGGAAGTTGCTCTGAAGCACCACGGCTGCTTTGGCCTCATCAGGGTCGTCCGACTTGACATCGCTTGATGATGAAACATCTGGTTCTGCTGCTTCTTCTTTCTCCCTCTCCTTCTTTGAGTTTCCCTCCTCTGGTGCTTCTTCTTCAACTGTGGGGCTTTGTGCTTTTTGTTTCTTTGCAGGGATTTTGCCTTCTTCCTGCAGCCTCTTCCTCTCTTTGTGACCTCTGAAGTTGCTCTGGAGAACAGTGGCTGCTTTGGTTTCTTCTTGTAAGTTGACAGCTTCATCCTCTTCAGTCTTTTCTTCTCCATTCACCTCCTCCTCCTCCTTCTTCTCCTCTTCCTCAGCCTCTTTTGCAACATCTGCGTCCTCCAGCACAGCTTCATCTCCCACCTCTGTGTGCTCGTCATCTTCTGGCACCTGAGTGTGATCACTGTCGTCATTCTCCTCCGCCTCGTAAGTGCTTTCTTCATCTTCATCATTCTCCCCTTGTTTATCAGCGCTCCTCTCTCCTTCTTCGCCACCATTTTCCTGGTTCTCCTCCACCGTTGAGTTCGGTACTTCCACCTCAGCTCCAGCAATCGTCTTTTTCCTCTCCTTAAACTTCTTCCTCTCTTTGTAACCCCTGAAGTTGCTCTGAAGAACCACGGCAGCTTTAGTTTCCTCCTCTTCGTCGTTCTTTGTTTCATTTTCTGGAGGAGATCCACTTTCTTCATTGGCGCTTTTCTCTGGTTCTGGCATCGGTTCCTCTTTTTCTTGAAGAGCCTTCTCTGTTTTCTCTTTCTCTTTGGCTTCCCTAGAAACAAAACGGGTACATCTTTGTGTAGAAACCAACATAGAAAGTCATTTTTTTTCGATATTGTGTACATTTCCTGCCTTTCATACCGTTTTCTTTTGAAGCTTTTCCTTTCCTTGTGCCCTCTGTAGCGAGCCTGAATCTTTGTCGCTGCCTTGTTCTTCTCATCTACCAACTCCTTGTATTTCTTTTTTGCAAGATAGCCCCTGCAAACTATAGACAACCAGTTATAAATAAAAACATCTTAGACTGAGTAGAAAAACTGATTTAATATCAGCTTGTTCTTACCAGCCTGAAACTGGACGATAAAGGCCTCAAACTTGACTTTGCTTTTGTCATCTGCGACCTTCTTCCGAACTTTATGACCTCTGTAAGCTGCAGATAAAAGCAGGAAGTGGTATGGCCGCTCCGTCGCTGCTTCATATTTTGGTTCACAACCAGACTGCACAGTTTACTCACCTGACTGCAGCACCAGAGCGCTCTGTTCTCGCTCTTTTAATATCCGCCGGTACCGCTTGGCTCCCAGCCAGCCTCGAACACAAGCCTGGAGCAGAATAACTCTTTGTGTCGCCTGCTGCACCATCAGGTTCAGATGTTCAACGTGGTAGTACTTCAAGAACACCTGAGAGCCGAAACACATCAAAACATTATTGGTTATTATACCATGATGGTTTTTGACAAGCTGAAGGGTTCAACTGGAGAGACAAGTGACCAAAGCTGGATTCACTAGATTTACTAATACGGTAAAGGAAGGTGCTGTCTTTACACAGTTGGCTCTTGTTTGCAATAGAGTGTCTTCTAGCAAGTAATATTATTATTTTCATCTGACTTTCTGGCCGACTTCCTGCATTTTGCATCATTTGCTACATCAGTGTTCACACAACTGTTTAAAGAATGGAAAATGTTCTGCAGTAAATTGGTAGAATTTGAGCTTTGAAATGTGACTGAATTAGCACAGGTTTGATTTAGATGCATTCAGTCTTTAGGATCCAGAAATGTTCTTGTGTGTTTTATTGTGAGGTTGTTGCTGCTGCTCAGAGTAAACAATATGAACTTCTGATTGGATCACGTGATGCTACATCACATTAAGTTTGTTTGCACAGGCTGTATATAGAATGGACCAAGCTAACGTGACGTCGCCTAGTGGTTTGTGGACTTTGAGTTTGGCATTTGATCACTATGTTGGTTTTTAGAGCCAAAAGTGACCATATTTGGATATAATGGGGAGAGCGAGGAGGTGGGTCTGACCCTTGAACCCGAGGACACTGTCCAGTATAGTCGAGACATTGGAGTGAAAGTAACCAAGGCCCTAAATACTTTGAAGCTTAATTTCTACTTAATGATGAAATGACTTGTTGTCCATCAGACGGACCATCAGATCACTAATGAGAAGAGTTGACTTTAGCTAATGACATCAGAATGACTTAAAAAAAAACATATATGGAGTGTATGGTTGGCCATCACTGCCTTGCCTAGAATATAATGGGGTCTAAAACACTGCAAATGTACAATACTGTCAGTTGCAAAGAGTTACGTTACGTTCAATAAATCCAGTTAAAATCCAAACCCTCTGTTCACCTTTGTCTTCCCCATTGCCCAGTTCTCCAGCTTTGCTTTCTCCAGTATTGCAGCACATGTTTCTGGAGTCACCGCCGGCTCCTCGTGAGCCTGAAACGCCAGGATGTAGTACCTGCAACAATCACCGTAATCAGCTGGAGGGTCAACACACTCAGCACGGGGATTTCTAATTGTAATTAACATAATTAATGAAGCTATTGTTCCTCCCTGGTAATAAACCGCTGACCTCTTTATGAAGTTAGCAAACAGGATGCGGTGAGAGTAACCCTGCCGCCTGATCTTGGCCGTCTCCAGGACGCCAGTGTATCGCAGCTGAACCAGAACCTTCTCCCGGTCGAACTTGTTGGCATGGCGATCGTTGTTGGGTTTGATGCAGCGCACGAAGTGAGGCTGCCCGGCCACCATCTTGGACAGCAGGTCCATCAGAGAGTACTGGGAAGCAACAATCAGGCGTAAACAAGAACTTTAAAAAAGGTTCTCTACAACACATCCTTTCTTTGTGACAGATCTGTGGGAACAATGATTTAAAATGAGAAATTACCCTGAAGTAGGAGGCCACTGTCTGTGTTCTCATGTTGGTGGTTTCTCTCGGGTGGTAAGGCGCGTCGCTAGGTTCGCCGGGCTGAAAAGGCAAAACAATAAATATGTCAAAAACACAAATAATAAACACTTTCACACATCTTTGTTGGACCAGTTTCTACACTATTAACACTTTTTTGTTAGGTGATAGGTTTAAAATGTAAAAGTTTTGTTTTGGACATGTAGGCGGGACAATACGTTTGGAGATATTTGGTTGAACACAATGAAACACCACAGATAGCAAGCTAATGTTACTAGATTACATCAGTACTATGTAACTAAAGATACTGTTCCCACTAACTACTGAAAACTACCACGGTTGCTACTACTCAGGTTTATGTGACGATACTATTTAAAAATTAAAACAGACATTTTTCATTTCAAGTGGACTTTAAAGGGAACATTTTGTTACACTGAAGACTTTTTTATGTGCAGTGCGTGTTTATCGAAGCATTTTAGCTTCACCATGCACCATTTGCTTTTTGTATTGAAAGCTTATTATGGAGAAGAGTGCTTTATTCCTTAAGAAGCCAACAAAAGAGACGCATAAAACGAATAAACAAAAAGGTACCACACTGAATACAACTTGTTTTATACTCATTTTAAAATTCAACATCTTTCAAAATGCTGCTTAAAAGCTGCTGTAATCAAAACGTGTCCTCATAACAGAAAGGCTGCTACATCCAAATGAATAGAATAAATTACACATTCAGTTAACCTGCATTCAGCACATATTTGGTAACATTTTAACAACTCTGGGTTTAATTCTCAGCACTAACACAATGGGGGGAACCACCTTTATAGCAGACTAATACCGTTTGTAGCATTTAAATAGCTCATTGTGGCTTCTTAAGAGCAAAGCCTTTGATGAGCTTTTTTTTTTCCTAAAATATGCAGATGAATGGAAATGAATTCAAGAACTCATCAAACACAGTTCATTTAGATGTAGCTACTGTCAATTGGTTTTTAGGTGAGCAAATTGCCTCGAGGCTCACGTTTGGAAGCAGTCTGCCGCAATCTACACTGATTCACACGAGGATGTCACACAATGAAGACGTCGGAGTTGAGTTTTTATTTGGATGTTGACAGGAGAGAAGTTTGTTGGAGTGCAAAATTCAAAGTTTTATAACTTTTTGTTAAGCGTTTGGTAGAAATTGTGGTTGAATATATCAGCCAGAGGATGGAGGACACATTCAACAGTCTTTGGTAGTTTGGTATTTGAACGTTGCCATGTTGGTTGTTTGGAGCCAGAAGTGACCATATTTGGATTTGAAGGGAGGAGTGAGGAGGTGGGTCTGACCTTTGAACCCAAGGGCACTGCCTAAAGCAGGAGTGTCAAACTCGTGCCATGGAGGCCGAGACACTGCAGGTTTTCTCTCCAACCATCTCTCCAGCGGCTGATCTCACTGATGAGCTGCTTCCCTCAAATTGCAGAAGGTGTTGATCATCAAAATCACCGGCTTTAGCGACCGGCGGGAAAAAAAACCTGCAGGGTCTCGGCCTCCATGGCACGAGTTTGACACCCCTATCCTAAAGTGTATGAGGTTTGGTTCTCAATGGAGATCCGACCTGTCAATCAAACTAACCACACACCTAAATCTTGCTCTCTTTGAAACTTAATATCTCCATAATGATGAAATGATTTTCAGATGGACCCGATCACTAAGAAGAGTAGCTAATGACATCACAGTGATTTGCGGGAAAAATTTACTGACTGAATATTTCATGATTGATAAGTTTTGAATTGAAGCCAATTGGAGCCAGAGATTTTTGGAGCTAGCATCTAATGGTCGTTGGGAGTATTGCAATTTTCTTTTACAGTTCTGCATTGGCTTCACTTTTTAAACCTGGCTGTTTCATCAGTTTCTATACACTGTACAGTCTATGAGGTTTTATCATTATTCCTTTTGTTTAGTGTTTATTTAAATATTAACTTTCATGTTTTGCCCCTTCAAATACTATATCAACTTGTAATTACATTTTGAAATGAACAAACACAAACCCACCAACATAATCAGGCATCATCACAGCTCTCACATTCAGAAGAAGGAGATACATCAGACATTATGCATTGTACATTTTACAAAACAAAGCTGCACAAATGCACAACCTCACTGACATGCACACAGATTGTACGCGGGGAAAACAACTACCTCTACACAGGATTTAAGTGTAACTACCTCTAACAGAACATTTGTACATTTCTACAGTGAGGAATGGTAAATAACCAGCACATGCACTTAAGAACAAGCTGTATAGAAATAAGTTCATTACCTCACTAATAGAAAATGAACTGTATAAGGTTAACATTCCCATCTTTTACCACAGAAAAGCAGAGAAAGAGATGAAGGGGGGGTGAGACAAAAGATAAGAAAAAGAGCTGTAATTACAGAAGAAGCATTAATGGAAAACACTGTAGAGACACAAGTGGCTGAACTGTAATTTAAGAGCAGCTCAGTGGTCGTGAGAGTAAGGAGGAAAAAAATAAATTGAACAACTTCTCAAAGGAAGTTCTTTATGTAGGAGATAATACAGTGATAATGCAGACAGTGCTGTAAGTACCTTGGCTAAGGTGATGGTGCGTGTCGGGGTCCGCGGGCTCCGCAATGTGTTTATGCCTTTACCCTTGGTGTGGGCAAGGTTGCCTGTGGAATAAATAGAGGATGAGAGTTAACAAACTGTCCTCAACAGGGGGGAGAATTAGTCACACATCCAGAAATCATCTAAAGAAACAAAGGAAAACAAATCTGTTTTATCAGCTGGGATGAATTATTAAAGTTTTTTATTAGAAAGTCTGAAAGTGGGCTCCTGTGACTCTACAAACATCAATATTTTCAAACTCAGCAGAGCAGAGACTACGTTACATTTGTAATCTTTCTTTTTATGGGAGTTATGTTTGATCGGGTCAACAACCTCACACTGTCATGACACGCTCCATACGACAGCTTTCAGGCTACTTTAAAAAAGCGATTAGGAGATTATTGGCTTTGTGATTTAATTTTGACTCCGACTCTGCCAACAAAGAATACTCATTCTGCCAAGGCCAGCTTATTACAACAACTGTCTGGCAGACAAGAGAGGAAAGCCTTCCTAAACACCCCCAACAATAGCCTGTTGTTTTGCTGTGAGTTTGTACTGAGTGCTGCTTGTAGACTGTGAAACTGAAAGGCGGCACTACACAACCTTCCCTCCGCTGCCTCTTTGACTTTTGAAAATTTTACTTGAGAGAGATTTACCTGTTTTGGTGAGAGGATGAGTGACGAGTCTGCGAATGAGCTCGTTCTCTGACGACCTCAGTAGGAGGACGATGTCGGCCGGCAGCGTTTCTCTGTTCTTGGCCAGGAAGCCTGCGGCGTTGTAAATCACCTGAGAAGTTTGGCAGAGGGGAAAAAACTCATCTAAGTGGTCAAAATGCGTCAAATTAAAATGAAACTTCTGCATTATAATCAAATATCAATTACCTTTCCAGCATAGTGGTGAATACCGAAGCCGAGGTCGACCCTCTTTGGCCTCCAGAAGCTTTTTGTCTTTAAATTATCTTCAAATTTCTCTAAAATACCAAATTACACATCAGTTAATTATCCTCAAAAACACCCTGATTATCAAAATGAGAAGTCACGAGGACAATTCATAAGTGGCTAACCCCTGCACTGTGAAAAGCACATTATCTCTGAGTACTGGTTTTACCTTGTTGTCTCTGAGACTTTGTTCAGAGAGAAAATGTGGGTCAACATAAGAAATAAGAACCTCTCCTCCCATCAGGTAGGAGCTATGTTTGGAAGATTCATGGACACATCAAGGTGAAATCCTGTAAATCCAACATTAGCCAGATTTGTCCTGAGGAAATCTCCCAGCACTGACCTACGAGTGTCTGGTCTGTGGCCTGTGGGAAGCGGCTCTCTTCATCCAGCAGGGAGAGCATCCCCATGGGTTTCTGTAAGAAGAGGTCCAGCAGCGGCCGGTTGTCCTCGTACTCGATCATCCGAGCGTCAACCTCTTCGATCAGATACTCATCCTGCACAGGACAGGGAGAGACAGTGGTTTAAACACCTGGAGGAGAGGTGTTCAGGATGTAAACTTTTCTTTTAATTGCCCTCTTGACAGAATTTAATTAGATTTAAATACCGTATTTCCCAGACTATTGAGCGCACCTGTTTATAAGCCGCTATTGAATTTATTCAAACAGTTTCATGTGGTCCACTCTGACCGGGGCTGATGTGACGACGCTAAATGTATCGGCAGCACAGAGCTTGCTAGCTTGTAAAAAGCCAATGAGCTTCGCGCCGCCGATACATGAGCCACACCGGTGTTTAAGCCGCAGGGTTCAAAGTGTCGGAAAAAAGTAGCGGCTTATAGTCCTGAAAATACGGTAACTAACAGTTTATTAGTTTTGTTCCTTCTTGAATGATGGAGCTTAAACTTTAAAGTAGAAATAAATAAGAATTTTCCTACAAACCCAGCCCTCCATGAACAGGACATCACCAACTCCTCTTGACACCACTGGTTTCTATATTCAGATAAATCTGGTCCTCCTCTTTACATTGAGTTAACTTGATCACATCAGGGATGACTCAGAGCATGACTTAGCAACATTAACTTTTATCCCTCACAGAAAAGGACAAAATGGGAACAAGCAACTAAAATAAATCAATCTGTTTATTGTAGCATGAACCACTACTGGGAAGTTAATGATGGAAACCAGGAAATAGGATGAGGATGATGTGTAACTACATGTGGAAACATATGTGGAAACATGTAGGAGGAGGAGTAAATGCATATGAGTCACTGATAAAACCTTAACGTGCAGAAACTTACCTTTAAATCTTATTTCACTGTAGTCTTGGGAAGTGAGGTGATGCTTATTAATCTCATAGCACAGTACATTTAGCTTATGCTCTGAATATATGTGCTGGCAGTATAGGACAATGTATTTCTGGGCCGGGATCCAGACAATACCCAAGAGTGAATTTAAGTCCAACACTAAGTGTCTCCAACTCCTAATTGACCCTCGTTTGGGGGTGATTTATAGCACCTCTCCATGGGTGAGACCAAATCATTTAACATTAGCAAACCATTGTGTGACCCCCCAAGGCAAAACGCTCCCACGAGGGTGTATGAAGCGAGAATCACGAAGCTCATTCTGCCGTAAATAAAGACAGCGGCATATTTTACCCCTGCCATCTCTCTTAAAGCGCAAAGTGACAAACGATGACATGTTATCACAATTTAGATGGAAATGAGGTAGTACCAAGGTGAAAACTTCACACAAAGTGCTCGCCAGGAGGGATTCAAGCACTCTCTGATTTCAGTAATGGGCCGGGGTGCACGCCGGCGGGGGCTGAACTTCACCTGTTCCCAGGCGAAGATGTGCTGGTTGAAGTAGAACTGGATCTGCTCGTTGGCGATGTTGATGCAAAGCTGCTCGAAAGAGTTCTTCTTGAAGTTCTCGAAACCGAAGATGTCCAGGATGCCGATGTTCAGGCCCTTGTCGTCCTCTCTGGAGGTGAAAAGAGAGGAAAATGACTTGTTTCAGCTTTCTTAGCAGCACAGCTCGGGATGGTTGGTCAGTTGGTTCACCAGTCGGATAGAAATGTTTCTCAGCTTTTGCATCAGTTGCAATGAAACGTACAGACACTCATGACCCCTACAGGATGAGTCTTCCCGCCACCATGAATTTTTCGTTTTTGGTGATTAGAGTCATGAAATTTGAACAGACATTACAAAGGATGAATTCTTGTGGCTTTGGTGATACTTTTCCTCTGTGCAGTGGGGCTGAGAACATGATCTCCAAAACTCAAATAAAAACCAAGCAAGTAAAAAATATGACAAAATTTGATTATTAGATTAACAACAGCATCAGTTGTTTGGTAATATCTGAGCTTCTCGGTAGCACCTCCTTTAAGTAAACCATTTTAATTTGCTTTGGAAAAAAAAAAAACCATTTTGTCTCTTTTTCCAAAATGTACTTCATTATAGGACTCGTGGCCTCTCTAACTTTCCTTGTGGCCCATTCAGAGGACCCTAACCTCCATGTTGGGATCCTAGTGTTGTAGTACTTGAGACCACTTTTTAAGGGTCTCGGTCTCGGACTTGAAGGCATTTTTACTCTGTCTTGTCTCGGTCTTAGACAGGGTGGACTCGGCTTGTTTGATCAAGAACAGTTAAGACCAGACCAGCACTACTGTGTTAAGTGAGATAAGTAGAATGTAGCTGCTGCCTTCCTGATGTCATGTGGTCTTTGTGGATGAAGACGACTGGAGACACTAGGAAAATTAGTTTTTGTTGCTGTTGCATTTATGTAAAACCAGACTTTACAAAACAAAACAAAACAAAAAGATACTGGTCATTTGGTTCTGTTTTGTTGTGATTTTTCTTTGATATTTACAGTCTTGGTCTTGTCTTGGTCTCGATACTTTCTAGTCTCTATAAAGTCTTGGTCTCGGTTGGTAACACTATGGGAACCTTTACTCTTCCTTATGACATTTACTACATGTACTGAAGTGTGCCTGGATTATTTTTCTGGATTTATTTTTCAGGACTTGGCATTAAAATCCTGTCACCTCATGGTGCAAACAGCAGGAACTCTGTGAGATGACCTCATTCACGACAACCAAACACACACACACACACACACCCCGTCACACTTCCCGCTCCTCGTCTCACCCCGGCTGACTGTCAGGCCGCAGCAGCGTGTTGATCCGGTTGACGATCCAGCTGAAGAGGCGGCCGTAGAGAGCTTTGCCCATGGCGTCCCTCACCTCCACCGCTTTTTCCACCGTGTTGGGCCTGACGATTGTCTCTCCACGGGCCACGACACAGTGGGAGGTCAGGGCCTCCTGGAGCTCGTCTGAGCGGATACACAGCAGAGACGCCACTGAGGAGACACGAGATAAGGAGTCGGATAAAAAGTTTCTGAAGTGGAACGAGTGGAAGTTTGACATGTGGTGTGTCCGAATGTGCCATCGCACTCAAGAGAGCATTACTCATCCATCACATCAAAGTAATAAACCTCATCGAGACAGCTTTAAATGACCAATCAGTGCAGGTGTTTAAATTTAGAAAATACATCAACCAAGTGCTATAAAACCTAACTACTCCACATGTATGTTTGATATTAATTACCTGCATTACTGCAACACAGCATCTGTACTGATGGATGATTTATTTCACAGTAATAACCTCCTGTATTTATTTCCCCTGCACATGCAGCTCTCAGCTTTTAACGATCAAAAGCAAAAGGAGGGAGAAGGAGGAGGAGTCGGGTGCAGCAGAGGAAATTTACAGTCATGTTTGGTTTTACGTCATCATAGCACCGTGACTCTCTCTCTCTCTCTCTCTCGTCTCACCGTTCTCCAGGACAGAAATGTTGGAGATGTTGCTTTTGTCTGTTTGGTGCTCCGAGGCAACCGGAGAGAACTCGATGTCTCCAGAGTTGAGGATGGCAGCCAGAGTGCTGTAAACACTGCCCAGCTCCTGCAAGGACGGCAGACAGAGACGAGGGAAATCAGTGTGTGTTAAGACCCTTTGAACTGACCTATTTAAACTGGCATCCTGCACAATAAACAGCATTTTGTTGCAGTAATCATCTGTACCACCAAATCAACCCTATCTCACACAGTGTTGAGGAATACTGTTATCTTTGATTTTTTATTACAATTGCAACACTGTAACAAAGACATCAACTTTTTAATCTACCAAACAAGTTAGTTAGTCTCTAAACGGACAAGTTGTCATAAGTGGGTCACCTCCATTAGATTATTATTGTTTCAAAATAGATAAAGACAACTACTTTATAGATCATCGTCATACACACTGTGTGATTTACTGCAAGATAGGACGTACTGTAGAATAAGAAGCTGTACCTCCAGCGCTGCCAAGTGATTACAGGATAAGTGCTATTGACGTGAGGATCCCAAGAGCAATCAGTTCTTTGAGCCTCATTAGCCTTCACAATGCCAACAGCTGACTGCCTACATGTGCCTGTAGCTTTATGCTCCATCACGAGCCATACGGAGCGGACCTACAGGAACGGCATGTGCACTACTAAGATTACTAGTTGGTATAGTTGTGGTTTTGTTGCTTACTTACAGATACAGTACAGTCAGAGTGTGTGGCTGTGTGAATGCCGGGATCAAGGTTGTGCCGTGAGTTTTACCCAGTAATTAATGCAGTAGTTTATACCTCCAGGGTGAATCCGATGACTTTGAAACACTGCTCCACTGCATCAAACTGCTCCTTGTAGAAGGTGTTGCTCACTATGTCAGGCCCTAATTTAATGTGCTCGTTACACAGATACCTACAGAAACAAAAACCAAAAAAAAAGGAAACACAAAGGTCAGAATTGGAGGTCTCAGGATGCAGGGAGTTTGCAGTGTGAGGAGGAAATAACAGTGGTTAAGAGAAGAGCATGTCAAACCTACTTAGGTGTTTTGCTGTCAGAGAGCTTGTAGTGGGCTAGTTTCTTCCTGTCAGCCAGGCCGGCGTAGATGTAGTAGAAGATGTGGAAGTTTCTCTCCCCTCTGTGGACAGAAAACACAGATCGTGAAAATTCATATGTTATACACTTTATTTTATTTGTATTAAAAGACCTTTACTTCACCTCCCCTGATAATTGTGACTTGACTGAATTCATACCAGGAAGTTATCAGCCTACATTTGTTGTTGTGCTAAAACATCTTCCAGTGGTACCACCTAAAATTCTCCTCACAATCCAGCAGCATCTTTCACAGAAGTAACAAAAAAACACATGTATTTGAATCAGAATTCATAAAAATGTGGATTCATCTTGAACGCTGTCTGGCTAAAGAAAAGTCTAGTTACCGATGAGGTTTCCAGCCAATCAAGCCCTGTCTGACCTGTGTGTCTGTTTTCTAATGGAAGACTCGACTCTGCCTCTGAGGCTCCAATAAGGACCCTCGCAAGACCACAATCTTTGATCAAACAGGAAATAAGCTAGCCCCTCCACTTGACCCGGCCTGCTCCCCAGACACACGATAAGAAGAAAAAGATGGAGTGACTGAAGAGGAGGTTTAAGGCAAATGCCACAAGCTTGAAATGGAGAAGCGAGGGTGAAAACAGAAAGAGACAGTTCATTACGCACTGATCCCGGACCAGCAGGCAGAAAAACAACCTTTACGGTGATGTTGCTTTCAGAAAACAACCACAGACGTGATTTAAATTTCTATGAAGTGATATTTACATCGCCTGGTGGATGACTCTGGATTTCTCCAGCAGATACTCAGATATCTGGGCTCCGACCACCGTTCCCCCGCCGGTGAACTTCATCTCCAGGTATTTGCCGAAGCGGCTGGAGTTGTCATTGATGACGGTGCAGGCGTTTCCAAAAGCCTCCACCAGGCTGTTGACCAGCAGGATCTTCTCCTGGAGAGTCCGGTTATTGGCCTGAAACAAACATTATTCCAGCTCAGTCACAGGGAGATCATCCTGTAATGCCAAGCGACACTTTCTCTTCCTATTATCCACTCATAAAAATGCAAAAGGAAATTGAAATGGAAATTTTTCCTCCAGTTATGTTGCAAATCAAGACTGACACCAGCTGGAGCATCAACAAACTCATCACAGGAAGCTTGAACTGCCTCCACAGAGGATTTCAGATATTGAATTGTCTAAATATCTAAAGTTGACAACTGTCACTTGATACTCTGAAATGTTTCCATACAAGTAATTTTCTAACTTCTTGTCAGTCACAAATACAGTAGGTGTTTGGATTTCCACCAGTTGACAGTTGATTGTTTTGATTGTTCACCATTTCATGTGAAAATCCTGTTTTCTGATGCTAATGTTTAATCTGATTGTAAATTGCTGCTTATTTTTAGTACAACACCGTGGAACCTAACAATGCAGAACAACAGAACCGTCGTGCTCATCCACCTCTTGTGACTCACCTTTCCCAGAACTGTCAGCTGCTGCACCAGCAGATGAGCGCTCTCTGTTTTCCCTGCTCCACTTTCCCCACTGATCACAACACACTGCACACAGGAAGTCACACAGAGGCACATTTTAAGTATTCATAAGTTCTGACTCATGTCATGTACACGGTAAAAGCTGCAGGAATTATAAATGAGTCACACTAATAATACTACTTTGTCAGTCCTGTGCTACTACACTGTTACTTATTCTACTGACAGCGATATGATAATAGGAACAAAATGACACTAAAATATTATTTCATGAGTGGACACAGTGACAATTTATGATTTGAACTCCATTGGAGTTTTTTGGAGCCAGCATCTAGTGGCCATCGGGAGTATTTTTTGCAATGGCATAAATTTTGAGACATGGTGGTTGCGTCCTTTTTTATACACAATCTATAAGTGGACAATATAACAAAGTACAGTGGGTCAGAGAGATCAGCATAATGCAACTTGAGACAACACATGTAAATGGATACATCTGCCTTCAGCTGTTTACTATTTGGAAAAGAAAGCACAGAGTACAAGTGTTTCCACAGGGCATCAAAAAGTTATGGACATGATGTTGGTCGCTATGGTAACTCAAGAAGTTACTGTCTCCATCGCTTCTTAGTGTCCCCTGGAAACATTCCCTTTGTAGTTTGTGCTACTTGAAACATAGTTTATTTGCAGTGTATTTCTGTATTTGTGTTGCTAACAGTGTGTAACAGCATCAAAACGATCTGGCAAAGCACACTGTAAAAAATAAGATACATAGTTTTGAGTAGCACATTACCTGATCTGTGTTGTATGACACCATAGACTGGTAGGCAATATCAGCCACAGCGAAGATGTGTGGCGGGTTAGCAGTACGCTTAGCTCCTATGTACACCTTGGAGTCCTGTGAAGAGAGGAGGGTGACAAAAGATAAAAGTAAGTAGATAATATGCAGAAAAACTAAATAATGTTGTTACATATATCACTGTATACGAGGAGCAAAGAAAAAGCAACAAACTTGAGGCAACAACATAATTATTGAGAGGAAAATGCAGTCAGTGAGGTATGGAGGAGGCAGAAAAACAGGGGCAGCGTCTGTGAATATGTGTGTGAGGAGGTGAGGCTAAATGGGATGCAGCCGAGTGAAGAACTGCAGACACACTAATGAGATACTGGATGCTACGTTCGGTGCATTATCGACCAAATGCATGAAGGAGCAACACAAAGGCCTTTCTCCACTGACCTGAGGCGTGTATATCTCCATCTTATGGAAAGGGTTTACTGCGATGAGGATGTCTCCCACGTAAGTGTAAATCTGATCTCTTCCATAGCGACTCTGAAGCTGCTCTGTGACCGTGTTCTGGAAAACAATGATTCACACAACCAGTATAAAATGTTTGATAAACAAATGAATGCCCAGACGGCTGTCAGAGCTGCACCGTGAGAGATGACCGTGGAAAAATCATTAACAGGACCAAGCGGCACTTTAGCTCACGTCCTGCCTCGGGTTAAAGCCTGTGACTGTCTGTTGTTTCAATGTATTATTTTCACAACGTGGTGATTAATTCTCCTGTCTCCTCGCTGCCACGGACAGGTACATCAAAAGCAGCAGGGCGCCGCTGCCACCCTCATACCAACACAGCTTCTCAGCTTGAAGGATGGGGGGAAATATCCGCTGGCAACCGAGGTGGCTGCTTGTATCATTCAATACGTCAATGCAGCGCTCAGATTTGATAAATTGTTCTGAATGTTGTTTCTGTATAAAATGCTGCTGTGTTTTTTTTTTGTGCTCAGACGAGCGTGGGTGATGGGGAAGTTAACAGGAGGAGAAATGAAACATAAATACAGTATATAACTATTATCATCAGCTTTGATTGAACACAATTGATGCGCTGCAAAAGTTCCATGAATAAAAAGGTCAATTTATGTCGCAAAATATCTATGAAAATGTGTTTTGATGCATTCAGGTGCAGGTTTTTTTTTTGTTACAGAGTAGCATAATTTAGTTCAGATGTAGATGTAATGCTTATGGGGCATTCAACACAGTGTCTGACAAAATGGTTTATTTAGTAGCATTGAAGCTTTTCACTGTATCATGTGATCTTCCTAAACATAGGGGGAAATGCTCAGGTCATAGAAATGCAACTTAATAACTTTGTGGTAACATAGTTCGACAACAGCTACTCCACCAATCCCAAATTAACTTCAAATAACACGTTTCTAATAATATATAATACAAATATATACAGTAGAGTCTCTTAAAGTCATGCTGCTTCGTCATGAATCTCACTGCTTCCAAATGTGTCTAATGTGATCATGGTTCTCCCACACTGTTCCCATGTTGGTTTCTGGAGTGACCATATTTGGATATGAAGGGAGGAGTGAGGAGGCGGGTCTAACCCTTGAACCCAAGGTCACAGTATAGGAGACTCAACTTCAGTGCTACTCTCATTGGAGCCTAGACCTGTCAATCAAACGAACCACACCCTTAAATGTTCCTCTTTTTGAAGATTACCATATTTTCCGGATGCTTTGAACCCTGCAGCTTAAACACCGGTGTGGCTCATGTATCGGCGGCACGAAGCTCGTTAGCTTTTTACAAGCTAGCAAGCTCCGTGCTGTCGATACATTTAGCCTGGTCACATCAGACCCGGTCAGAGTGGACCACATGAAACTGTTTGAATAAATTCAATAGCGGCTTATAGACAGGTGCGCTCAATAGTCCAGAAAATACGGTAAATGATTTTCAGATGTACAGTCTATGATAGAATAACTATGACTGATGCCCATGGCAGTAGCAACCCTTCCAACCAACCCTCATCTTTCTTAACTGTTATATAAGTATTTTTATTGCAGTATAAGTCGCCTGGCTACCATCTCCCTCTGAAACAAAGATTAGTTCATAGTTTTTTACCTCATCTAGAACTTCCAGGGTGGCGAGGTCGTCCACCTCCTCTGCGTCCGTCTGCGTCTTCATGTGGCTTCCTTTTTTAGTGTGTATACGTTCATGCCTGAAATGCACACAACAAAGCCTCTTACTGAACAATCTCTGTAATGTGTGCACTGTACACAGCACAACTGTTGAAGTATTCTCAATTGAAATTCAGCACATTATGAGCACTACTACAGAAATACACACAATGGTGACAAGCGGTGCATGTCTTCACGTTAAACAATGTAAATATAATCAAAGCTGCGCCTGGGTAAACATCTGAATTTAAATATATTACTGTAAACATTGTGTTGAATAAAAAGGCAGATTGTTTCTACCTTTCCTGCTCTTCCTGGCCTGTATGAAAGTCGGTCAAACGGTGGTTTCACAGGTGGGATAAAACCCCGCAGCAACTTCAGCGAGTCGCTTCAGCCTCGTTTTTACGGGCCACCTCATTGCCACAAGCATGCAGGTTTATTTTATTTATTTTGAAGTCTACACGGCACAGAAACTGCAGTAAAGTTGGAATATATTTGAACTTCAAGGCTATCATCTCTCTGTTTACTCCCACAAATCATTTTAATTTAAAGAAATTTGAAATGATCAAAAGTTATCAAAATGCTGCGTCCACTTCACTGCACAAGATCTAGTTTTAGCGTACCTCTCTGAGCCTTGTTATTGGGCTTGAGGAGCACCTCATTACAGTGTTGTGTTTCCACTGTTTTGATCACAACTGATTAGTTGATGATGGGGGTAATTTCCTGTCGTGATTGGAATTAATCTCCGTTTAAAGAAAAACATTTATCTGAGAGGTAATGATGAACGCTGCTGAGTCAGAACCGCAGATATTAATGTAAAGCTCAGGAAACAACGAAGAAATAATGATGACAACAACATGGCTCAAACGGTGAGACAGACAGCACGGTAACAATGGCGGGGTGGCGGGATGTAAATGTAGGCAAACACATGTAGGAGTCACAACTACAACAACTGGACTAAGAGGCTGTTTAGACTTGATGATCAGATCTTGAAACCAAGTCTAAACGGGACCTAAGAAGCAGCTCCTACTGTGGCGTGAAGGTCACATTCGTTACCTGTCATTATTGTCTGTGCTTCTGTCTGCCTTCCCATGATGGCTTCAATGACAGAAATAGGATTAACATTTTTGCGACTGCACGGGTAACACACACTTTTTTTTTTTTTTTGAGTCATGTGACATATACTGTGCTGCCTGCACCTCAGTGGATGCTGGGGCAGGATTGAGCTGTTGTTTGTGTGAGGGTGACAGGGCTTGTAAAACATCCAGCAAGGAGGGTAATTTGGATTATACTGTCTGCAAAAGCTAAGCTGCAGCCTAGCATATAAAACCCAGTGACAGGAGGGGGCTTTCTGAAGTTTTTCATGGGGGTTATAACAAAAATCTATCAAACACTTTATGGTGAGTGAGTACTCTGCTCATTCTGCTAGACAAATAGTAGCAGTAGGACTATGAACGATCTCACAAATATCGGTGGAAATGTGGGATACAAAGGGGGCGATACCTTGTTTTTTCAATCACTCCGATTTGTTGGTTGAGATCAATGAGTTCAATCAATTGTTTCTGCAGGATTTTCTCTTTGCCGACAGTCTGTTTGATGAACACATGCTGGAGCAGGTCGAGCACGTTCGGTCTCAGCTCAAAATCCTTGATGAGGCATCTGTGATGTAGAGGAGGACGAAGAAGGAGGAGGAGGAGGAGAAAGAGGATTTACATTCAAAGCATCTGGTTACGTACTATCAGAGTAAATATTTTTTATTCACAGAGGAGTGACGAATGCAGCGGCGGGCGCACTCACTTGCAGATGAAGTCATTAAAGTCGTCTGACCACAGCTCGGGCTGGTGGAGAGTAGGCGGGGGGTTCCTGTTCAGGGAAGAAATGGATAAGATAAATGGAAAGATAAGATGAGATGGGATTTACGCGGAAGGGGCGAGGAACAAAAAAGGGTCGAGGCACCGAGAGGAACGATGGAGTGAAATCTCAACGCTGGAACAATTCGTCACTGGAGACATGGAGGACATGGCGCCTCACCTGTGCAGCTGGGGGGTGTTAACAGTCAAAAACACTAAATATCATATGGATATATAACCAAATCTTCTTAAAAGCTTATGTTTCTGCTCAGAAAAACAATCCCACTTGAAGAGACATTCTTCAGGGGTTAAGTTAACAGGGCCTCACGGCGGTGAAACAACTGAGCTAATTTGCTGTAATTCCCCATTCTGCTTTAAGTACCTTTTTACAAGAGGGTTCCTGGCACATGGCGGAGAAGTCAATGCTGCCTGCTAATGCATCGGGGCCTTTCGCACGTTGGCTCTGACAGCGATAAATTGGCCTAATGAGGGGACATACATCTCTTGTTTATCACACAACACAACCGGGACGGACGGGGAAATGCATCAGGCGTTTATTTGGAGGCTGTTCAGCTAATGCTGTCGCTATTAAAGTGTGTTCCTTATCATGGCTGTGTGGTGATCAGCTGACGGGAGGAGGAGTAACACGTGGGATGAGTTTTTAACTCTCCATCTATTTTAATTGTAACTTCCTGTTTTCACCCCAGTTCCTTGAAGTCATTTCTCCCGCTGCTGTACAGTAGTGGAGGCAAATTTAAATCGTCTCGGTTACACATAATAAAGGGTGAAAGCTTAACTCTTAACACGTGAGCCTAATTAGAAAAGCACTTCTAATCTTTTACCTGCTCCAGAGTCTGATGCTGTGAGCGGGGATTTGACTTGTGTGTATAAACTGTCATCTGAGTCCCTCCGGTCTGTTTAAATACACGAGTGAGGCAGAGAAAAACACACAATATCTGACCTGTTCTTGTCTAAGTTCATTATTATTCTTTTTTACTCTGCACATCTTTTTTGGGAGGGAAACAGCAGGCTTTATCTATTACACTGTCAACATAGATCTCTGCTGCACATTCAGTGGCAAAATGTAATTTACAGCCTTGTAGATTTATCAAAAATTATAGTTAATGTGGTACCTATGTAGTACAACATGTTTTCAGTGCATAAAAATTACTAGCTGACCAGATATTGTCATCACTGTATCTGTAGTTATGACTCACCATCATTTTATTTATTCTTGTTCTTCTTTTATTATGATTGAATAGGTTTAAGGGCCTGATGAGGTCATTGATGGCCATCCCATTTGGCAACATTAACCCCCAAAAATAATGGCCTTACCAGAATATTGTCAAACTAACCACAATTTCCATCAGACCAAATCCCAAATGATGGCACCACAGTCCAGCCAACTTGCTAACTAACTGCTAGCTACTGATATACTAACTACCTAACTAACTAACTAACTAACTACTATTTCTATGTAACGTAAATGTAAATATTTGTAAATATTGTGTACTGTTTTATTAATGCAAATTGTTATTTATTTTTTTGTTTTAGATTGGAATGTATTTTATTATGTATTAAGGACTACAGATGGAAATTAGCAGGATGCTAAATCTGGTGCAGCCATCTTTAATGTAACTGCACACTGTCCTTGTTTTTCAAATAAACTAAATAAACTAAACTAACTAACTAACTAGTACTTTAACTTTGCTCCAGATAAAATTCCCAAATAAATTTATTCAGCTTGGTAGCTAACTGATAACCTGCTATCTAACCCTCGCTGTTGTCATGCTACTATTTTTATAAATTACTTGCATTCATGCTGTTCAGATTTTAGGTCATAAAGATATATGTGCACATATTTTTTATTTAGACTGCATTTGAGAGATGGTGATGTGTCTTGAATTACATTTTTTTTTATTATTGTTATTATATCACAAACAGCCTCTTCTGTTTTCAGGGAATTGGACAAAATGTATAAAATTCAATACAGTAAGACAACAAACTGCTGGATCCAAATTGCACACGAGCTGAAACTATGTGATTTGACCCCATAACACCAGAGAAGAGGCAGAGGTTTCAAAATGTTTCAAATGGTCTCCAAAGGTTAAAATAACTACTTTTAGGAAGAGGTTCAATGGAGAGCAGTTAAGTTTCCAACCTATCAATTTGTCTGAATACATAGAGGGAGTGTGAGGACCTTCACAGCCTTTCTGTAGGTAGACTGCGTAGTATTGTATTGTGTTGTTGTGATATACTGTGTATGACAGACACAACAGTACTAATCGAAAGGAAATGCATTCAAGCATTCAAGGGAAAACATGTAAATGAGGTTTGGCTTTAACGATCCTCTGTTTCTTCTGGTGAACCTAAATGAAATAAGACAGGCAGCGGTTGAATCGATGCCCTCAGCGCGGCTTTTTCTAAGACTGCCTGACGAACGAAGCCCGAGTAGTGAGAGGAGGGAGGAGAGGAGTGTGAACAGAGAGCCTGAAGCTGTGGCTGCAGCAGTCACATAGATTCTGAGGAAGCTGTGTGATGGCTCCGGTGGAGCACGACCCCCAGAGCAAACACCCAGGACAGCTACGACACAGGAGCAGCCTCTGTGTGTGTGTGTGTGTGTGTGTGTGTGTTTCACGGCGGTGATGGACAAAGTGCTGTGCCGTCAAGATGACAGTGACGGTAAGTGTTTATGCAGCTCTCACACTGGAATCGGGAGACGATAAACAATTAGTTTTCACCTTCAGCCCACAATACAAGCAGATGAGAGAAGGGTGGCTGTGCTCTCAGCCTCCCCCACAGGACCAATAGGATGAGTGCCAGGAGGGGAGTGGTTTATGGATAAGCCCCTGCAAGCAGAAAAAGCCATTTGAAATGAAAAGACTGTACTTTGTGTGGTGACAGTGTGTATAGAGAAGCAAATCACTGTGAGATGGCTTTTTCTGGATTGCAGTGCAAGCACTATGCATTAGCCTATCTTTACATTCCACTCTGCGAGCAGCACAGACACATAATGAAAACATGCCCACTGCTGTGAGATGCTCGGCGACAGTGCAACAGAAGAACATATTATCTGTGTTTTACCTCAGCTTTGTGACAGTCCTATCTTTAAAGGACTGGCTTTTTGCACGCAGGGCTGCGGCTTTAACACTGTAAGCACACTGTAAAGTTACTAAAAGCTACATTCAAAGGTAATTTGTGGCCTTGTTCCACAATTCTGATTGACTGATTGAATACACTCATAGTAAATTATAGCCTTGCCCATTGAAACACACTTTTGAAAATGTTCCTTGCCATTTACTCAACTTCTAATAATTCTAACTAGATTGTAGTAGAGGTAAGTATCAGATATATATTTAGAGATACACGTCACTGCATGATATAAGCCTGTATTCTGACATCTCACTGCAGCTGTGTTTAAGTCCAAGTGTTATCAAGGAAAAAAAAAAACAAAAAAAAAACACAACTATAAAGCCATTGGTTTCTTACTTTGATGATGTCATTTAAGCAACTGTATCAAAATAAGGGACATGGTTGAATCTGTGTCTCAAGATGCTCAGTAATGTGCTGGTCAATTGTCATTTTGCCTTAAAGAAGATAAGATAGAGTCAAAGTCATGTGTTGTGCATCCTGACAGTCTAAAGCAGAATTTGAGCAGCATTATGCTTCTGTTTTAAATAAAGTCGTCAAGGTAACTTATTAGCACACACAGCATGAACCTAATCAATACCCAGGTTTAAAGTGTTCGTGCAGAGTGATAGAAAAAGTCGTGATAGTGCCTGAGTCAGCATCACAGCCCCCTGATAATGAAGACACAACTAATGAATAGGAGTGATGGGGGCTCACCTGGGTATTTTAAACAGGGCTCTCATTGGGTGGAGGTCAGAGAGGGGTGGGTCTCCATCTCCCAGCTCTATGGCGGTGATGCCCAGCGACCAGACGTCACAGCGGGCATCGTAGGTTGAGTCCAGCTGCTGCTCACATGCTATCACCTGCAGGGACAGGACAAACGACAACATAATAGAGACACGATGGACACTCTAATGTCCTTTTAAACACGTCTTCAAATTTTAATCTACTTCCTTATTTGAAAATCTGTATTTACATATTGTAAGATATTTTTCTGTCAGCCCTTGCACACATACTGTACAGTAACAGAGCAAAAAGTCATTATAACATCGTGTGATATGAAAGGCATCTAATATAGATCATAACAGCTCAGCCAAAACCACAGCCTCATGTGAGCAATATAGCAAACAGCAAGCAGTCTATCATCACTGTCCTGAGGGCAACATGGTACCCAATCAACAATATGAATCATCTGAGTGGGAGGCATGTGTACACATAACCACACACACACACACACACTCGTACACACAAAATCCCTGTTTACCAATATTGTAAAATGTCTTGAATCAATGTCATTCATATTCCCAGCTCTCAGCAGACGTGAACTTACAGACAAATCATTAACAGATAATCAATATGAGACACAACAGCACATACACAACTCCACAGCAGACCTTCACTACTCACTGTATCAAACACACACTACATTAAATCCCTCTGGATGGCTGTTTTGCAAAAAAGATACAAAGATACTTCAAGATATTAATTTTTTTCCCTCGAAAGAGACAAATATGAACAATTATTAAAGCCTAAATGACCACATCATACATAGATGTTTAGCTTTTCATCTTAAGATATCGAGCTTGATATGATGTAACTTACCCCACAACTGGACGTTACATAACCAGGTGAAACTGTTTGTATTTACTCTGTATAAGAGAGAGTTACAAATCTTACTCTCAGCTGAAGATGTCTAGAGATTCCCCCCGAGCTTCACTCTTTCTTAGAACTTTGCTGATGAACATCTTAGACAAATGAGATTAAAGTCCTCAAGTCCTGACAGGAGACGTCCTGTAGCACGTATTCTAATGCTGAATTTGCACAGCATGCAAACCTCATGTAAAAATGTCCAATTTGATTTGACAAGTGAATCTTCTCTCAGGTGATTTAAAACGAAGACATTGTTTACAAAGTGTAGCTGTGAGTCTAAGTTTACCCATCGTGTCCTTACAGAGGAGCCTGAAGACTCATCTGATCTTCTCCTGGTCAGGGATCAAATGGGTGCTTATGGGATGCGTCTATGTGTCGAGGTTCAACTGTCATTGTGGGTTCAGTTCAATTAAATTTTAAATGAAAGGTGTCTCCTTGATAGCCCGACATGCACCTACTCGGTCTGATCGTCCTGACATTCAGGTTAACTCTCAGTATGTTACAGGAGGAGGTGTCGCTGAACCTTCTTCACATTGAATTATTTCACTGACACAGTCGAGGTGTCAGCTGAAGTCAAGCTGGATTCACAACTGGGGACAGTTGGGTTTATGTGGCAATGTGCTTGGATTTTTATCACATTTTTTATCGTTTTAATATCTTTTTAACTCTTTTTTACTACCTTATAAAATCAACTTACTAAAAGTCACTTTAGTACGAGGCAAATATGTTCGTTTTAGTCCAACAGCAGGATAATAATGATAATTTTGATTGAGCTCGAGTGTCATACACATCAGACAGTGACCTCATGTTCAAGGGTCAGACCCGCCTCCTCACTCTTCCCTTCACATCCAAATATGGTCACGTCTGGCTCCAAACAACCAACATGGCGATGTTCAAACACAGAAGAAAAGTTGACTTTAGCAAATGACATCACAATGACTTCTGGGAAAATGTATTGACTGAGTATTTCATGATTGGAAAGGATGGTTTCTGAATTGAAGCCAATTAGTTTTTTGGAGCCAGCCTCTTGTGGCCATTGGGGGTATTACACCTTTTCTGCATTGCAGGGCATTTTTATGGCGTTTTTATTTCCTGTTGTCCAGACAGCTCATACTGGCCACTTGTGTGTTATTTGTGCCTGGTGTGGAAGATGGATGAACCTAAACTGCGAAACAAATCTACCTATGGGTATAAATAAAGTAACCTTGAACCTTGTACCTTGAACCTTGGCCTCATGTTTAAGACCCAGTTGCTTCATCTTTGGTCGTATATTTGTCTACAGTCCAAAAGCAGGACAAAAAAGCAGTACTTCACCTATTTAGCTCCATCTGGATGAGCAAACAGCTTATATAAACCTTTTTTTTCACATGTGCAGTAGTACTCTCCAAGAGCTGTAAACAGACTGTGATGTGTAAATTCGCACCTATCCCACCACAAGACTTCTTATTTTTCCAGCTTGCTGTGAACTACTTCCTGCACTGGAGAGCGAGTGAGCGCTTGAAATTGCAGGTGCTTCCTCATTGCATGACTACACGAAGCAAACACAGCCTTTCAATCAGTGTCACTAAATGGGAAAACTCCATGAACAACGGCCTCGAGCGAAGAGGCCACCTCACTGGACAAAGTAACATTAACCTACAACCCAAAAAACAGTAAAGGCCACATTCCCATGACTGTGTACTCGTATAAAATGATGACTTTTTGATGTAGCCGTTGCAGTATAGAGGCTATATGTGCTGCCACCGCACTGAGCTGTGATTAGATAGGAGATGAATGATGGAGGCTGCCCGTTCCATTTTCTCCATGCACATTGTATTTGACAGTGTTATCTCTTTGATGATTATTAACTGTGGCCCACTGGGATCTGCTCCAGGCTAATGTAGTGGAAAAGAGAAGAGGCTGCGGGAGCGTTTATAGGCCGGTTTTACTGTACCTCGGGAGCCATCCAGAAGGGAGTTCCCACAGAGGTGTTCCTCCTCAGACGGGTATTTGTCAGCTGGGCCGAAACACCTGCAGGGAAGAGAGCACACGTTTCACTTCTGCCTCACTCTGACGACTCACCAGGGACCAATTCAAAGAATCTGTGCAACTTATTTGGCAGCTTTTTATTTTCTCCAAAGATCAGACTGGCTGGGTAAAAGTGATGATCTGTGAGGATGCTGCTCAGCTGATACGGGGGCTGAAGGGATCCCAGCGCTGATAGAGCTGTCACTAAAGGGGAAAAACAAAACACACACGTGCACACACATGCGTCCATCTGCAGTGTGTGGTTTTTTTTTGCTTCCTCCTCCAAATGATAGATTGCTTTGAATTACAAATTCTTATGCGGCTGCAAGTGATTTTTGTCGGGCATTTCAAGAACAGCATTTGAATACAACTCAGCTGTAAACCGGCTCTGGCAGCTGGAGACATTTCACCTCCTCTGAGAACAAGATATTATGTATCTGTGTGATTTATTAGCTTATGGTACAGAGGACCGAGTCATGTTACGACAACAGCAGAGATGGGACTGCAGGGGAAGAGAGAGAGAGGGAGGGAGCAGGGGCATGTGTGTTTTAATGCATGTGTGTGTGTTAATGTGTAGTAAAAAGCCTGACAAGGAACATGCTGACCCACAATCGTGACTTCGGTCCAGTCCAGACGAATCAGTGTTACGCCACACTCTGATGTATCCCTGGGCTGGCTCAGCTGAAGCATCCAGCCACATCAAGAGCAGCAAGCGGGACAAAAACAAAGCCCGGAGACAAAAGCAGCAACCAACAAACAAAAGGTGATGCACTGATGCACGGCATGCTGCAGCAGGACACCATCTTCGTCTTGTAGTTGTGGTGTTTTTACGACAATCTCAAGCATATGGATTCTGCAAAATTGAAATCTGCAGGATGTGTTTTAGCGTGGCATTAAAAGCCCTCAGTGGTAATTTGAGAAAATGTACCAACAAAGCATCCAGATGGTGAAATGTGTAAAGATCTGTGCAGACGTGTGCACAGTCCTCATCGACGAAACAAAAACATAAATGTATTTTCAACCGTGTCAGCTGCTGTATGTGGTAAAAAGCTTATGCAACGCACCGATTTAATTACTGTTGGTACAGTACAGTGATACACTAATGCTCTGCTGGTGCCCGGGGTGGAGAAAAATGCCAGGATGAGGAACAGTTCTGTGGCAAACATCAAAAGGGATTATAGTCATGTGCAGGAGGGGATATATGCATAAGGCTGACACACAGAGGCACAGTCACATGCTGTCATAAAACCACTAGACATTAACATCACCACAGTTTTACAGGGATGCAGGCGTACACACAAAGAAACTTCCTCAGTAAACCCACTTCTGTGGTACACATGTGAGGTATATTAGTGTGTGACAATACAGAAACACAAAAAAACCCCTTTGTAAAGCTCTCACAGCCCCTCTCTTTCCACTACATTAGCCCCGAGTGGAGCCTGGTGGGCCACACTTAATAATCATCACAGAGATAACGCTGTCAATTAGAATATTCATGAGAGACCCATGAACGAACAGCTCTCCTCATTCTTCCTCCGCTCTTTTCGGGTCCATCTTTTTGCTATTTTGTTTCTCCGCTGGTGATGAGTCACTGCGGGGGCTTTATCTCTTCAGCTGCTTAGTGTAGCATGCGCCCCTCCACATGAAAAACCATTAATCCCAGCGTGACGCAGTGCCTGCGCGTAGCATCGAGCTCAAGCTCAAGTCGCACGCTTTTTTTTTTAAAATCTGCGTTTTCGTCACTCTGCTAATGTTTTTTTTTTTTAAACGTCAGGCTTAGTTCTGAGCTGCTCCTCCCCACTTTTTTTTCTTATGACGTCACGGACTTCATTTAAATTTCAGCTGTCAGCAATGTTAGGACTTGTAAACCAACAGTCAGAGAAGAAGCTGCAGCCACTTCGGTGCACGAGGTTATCCTCAAAGGGCTGCAAGAGATTCCACTTCGCACCTTTGCTCCGAATACCGCTAAACGTTTTAAGTCTTTAAAGACGTCACGGGCAGATTATAACACAGGAGCCTTATCTGCTCCGTTTTTCTGCCACCTTTGTTTCAGGAGAATGACATGACATTTACTCTGTGTCATGGAGACGTGAGAAATTCAGATTTTAGCATTTAAATGGAAATCACATGTGTGCTACATGTTTCATGCTTCAATTGCTGACAAAAGCAATCATGTGATTCAGCACAGACTGGATATAGAACAGATGAAGGTAACGTCACCTGTTGGTTTGTGGTTTTTGAAGCCAGGGGTTTGATATTTGAACTTCACCATGATGTTTGTCTGGAGTCAGAAGTGACCATATTTGGGTATGAAGGGAAGAGTGAGGAGGCGGGTCTGAGTTCAAGACTCAGACCCGCTTGAGTTCAGAGCTGGTGTCACTGGAGATGAAGGATCAAACTAACCACACCCCTAAATCTTTTTCTTTCTGAAGCCTGATATCTACTTAATGATAAATCATTAATGATGTGAAAAAAAAATGTACTGACTGAGTACTTCATGATTGATCAGAGTGATTAATGATCAGAATGCTTACAACGATAGCATATTATTGTTAATTTTTGATTATAATGGTTATAATTTTGCAGACATCTGCTAAAAAACTGCAATAAACAAGTAGCTGAGGGTGGTAGGAATCATTATTTGATCAAATATTTGGTCATAAACCAAGTACTGTGCAGATTAACAGTGAAATAAAAGTTGTTACAGTTCATCCCAAGAAGATGATGAGTGTGTTTACTGCATTTTATTACAACCACCCAATGGTAGTTGAAGAATTGGATCCAGCTGCACTGATGTCATATACTGAACACTGTTGCCCTCTTGTGGTGAAACAGCAACATTATCTTCTTCTAACACTGACACATTATAAACAAAAAGGGTTTTTGAGGATTGTTTTGGACACGATCCCATCCTATGATCTCACCTAAAATCTAATTATTTGTTCCTTGGGTAATATGCTACACAAAAAAATAATGATGCAATGTCTCTAAATAAACAAACAAAGCAACACCCAAAGATCCAGAGTCAGGATCAAAACATGATGACAGATATAAAGCTTCTAGCAACAGTCTGTAAATGTTTCATTGTCTGAATTTGTCAGAATTAAGCTCATGTTTCATTTTATCTCTTGTTACAAATCAAATTCTGCTTCTTTTAACTCCTCCCATATTGACATGTCCATCATATATGTACTTTAAAGGGCACATAAATACATTCATCGAGCAGCAGATATGAACCCATTGATGATAAGCTACCTCGGAGGCCGAGGCTCGGCAGTGATCGATTGCATCATTGGTTTACCGTAATTATTCTTATGCCTCACAATGAACGCAGTAACGACTTATTGATGATAAGATGTCAAAACACAATTACTTCCTATCTGTGTATGAGAAGCTTAGCACTAAACAACACGGTAAACATAAACCTGCTCTCTGTTTTTATGCAATAAATTCTTCCCACAGATACTGTATCCCTCCTATCAGGGACATTCTTTACAGATTAAACCAGAGAAACAGCAAACGCTCGATAAGATGTTCTTAAATAAACAACAAACTGTGGTTATGTGTTGGAAATGGCTGGATTCCAATCTGATGAAATATATAGCCTCATAAAGTGTATTTTCCTCTGAGGGGCCTTTTACTTAAACAACATTGGCTGTATTCAGAATATAATATTTGAAGTGTTTTTGAAAGTGAAAACATAAAGTGCTACATAGGTGTTTTTGGTGTTAACTGTGTGTAACACTGTATTGACTCAGAAACTGTATTTCACTTGGGAGTAAATGGTTAAAATTTTAGTTTTTGGACCATTTTAATGTGTTTTGTATAATTTCTACGTATATTTTTTGGCATAATATCTTCATTTCTGACTCATATTTAACCATAGCTGAGGAAGGAAGGCTGGAACTGTGTTAGTGCAAATGTTTAGACACATAATAGTATATATTTACCTGCACTTTTTATCAAGAGACGTTTATATAGTGTATGCATGTAAGTGTTATTATCAAGAACACTTGACAGGTCAGTGCTGTTGGTATTGAACACCACTGCCATGTTGTTATGTTCCTGCAGTGAATGGTCAGTTATTTTCCTCCAGACATGCCCCCACTTTCTTCTCTTACCTGCTCCCTGGATCCTCTGTTTTATTGTATTTTTTTACAGTGTAGATAATTTAATTGAAATGTTCATCTTGTTGTATTTAAATGAGTTTCTTTGTGTTGGTTGATCAGTATTTTAAAAGAGCAGACAACTGTAAAATGCATTAGTTTAATGAGTAAAAGTCTATAATTAAAAAAAGCTGCTTTTAATGAAATGGTTTATGGAAATGCTGCACTACTTTAGATGTTATTACAACTCACAATGTTCACGGTGTGATTGGGCTACAGGCTCAGAGCTGGTTTTAAGTGTACAGCAGGAAAAAACACTTGAAATGTTGTAGGAAAAAAACTATAATCTCAGCTCAATAACTAAGACAAAAAAAAGAGAAACAAGAAACTCTTAAATGTTGTTGTGTTTATATTGAAGGCATCATAAACCAGACTAAACAACACTAACAACACCATCTGTCATTGTCTCTACCTGTCTTTTCCTTGTCTTACTATTGTTGTCATTCATCTTTCAAAGAGGCCTGGTGAAGGTTACACTGACCATCACAGAAATACAAACAAACAAACAAATGAATGAATGAATAAATATATATATGGTTCCTACAGAACTGGACACCACTCAGAGAGCACAACCCTCTGCTGAGGCATAATCCAACTGATGCTATAGACTGAGCATCTGCTCATAATAAGCAATTGGAGTTGTCTGGATCCAATCCTCTGATCTTGGCTTATTTTTAAGTAAATGTATGAAGATGTGCTCATGAGTGTTTTTGTAATATTGCTAACAAATGAACTAAAAAACAAATGCAAACATAACCTTTTTTAAACATACTGTGCTTCAACTAATAACAAAGTAACAAACAGATCTTAATTTTGACTATGAGAGGAATAAACACATGATTAAGATGAGGAAGGGAGTTGTGCAAACTAAAATAAAAATGTTAGAGTTTGGTTGATGTGATGGTTTAGAAGTGAGGTTTAGTGTGAAATGATTATGATTATTAGAGGTTATAGAGAATTATTCGTCATGTTGTTCATGTTGTTTTCAATGTAAACAAATCCCAACAATTCAAGTCCGAACACAGCTGATGTATCAGTAAATAAATAACTTCAGAACAACATCATTAACATCTTCATCTATAAACACCTCCATGCCCTCCACCTTCACAACTACTGCAATAAACAGGTGGCGACAATCTCCACAGCAGCTTTGCGTGGCAGAAGAAGCTCCTCCGGATGAGCTCTATGCAGTATTAGCTACCTCACATTCAAATATTAAGTGAATCCATTAATACCCCCCCCACCTTCCTCCTCCTCCTCCTCCTCCTCCTATAAGAGCTGTGCACTTTGCGCTTCATGGTTAAGGAAAAAAGCTTTTAAGAGAAACCCACAATTAGCAGACTAAACACAAACCTACACACAAGTTGAGTGGGGATTTTATTTGTAATGAAAACAGGCAGCTGGTTTTCCAGCGCCTGAAGAAAAGAGAGGGTGAGTCATCTCCTGGAAATAGTCAGAATCACTTTGCCTATCATGAGGTCCAGGAACTATGGTGTGCCGCGTCGGAGTGCCTCATTTGGTTAAGAAAACCCAAAAGCAAATGAGTGAAAACACAGGGTGAATAGCAACAATGTCCTCTGCTGTCCGGGGGAGAATGGAGGAGATATCGGGTGTAATGGAAAAGTATAATCACGGGCCTTGTCGGGTTGTGTAAATGTATTCCAGCCTCTCAAGGAAACTAATTAGAGGTCCAATTTATTTGGCGGACGGCTGAAGGTAATGGATTTGACCCTCTTCTGTTAAATAGAGCCATAACATGATTTCCACTGATTAAGAGAAGGATGGAAAAGGCAGATTTTACGCACCAAAATCCACCAGTTTGACCCCGCCGTGCGTCGTCAACAGGATGTTATTGCCTTTGACGTCACGGTGGATGGTCTTGTTGATGTGCAGGTGTTGGAGGCCCTGAGGAAAGAGCAAAAAAAAAAAAAAGAGGTTAACAGCTTATTCTGACAAGCACCTGGCTGGAAAATTACCCTGTTTAAACTTCCTTTTCATCACAGCAATTGAGTCAGTGGGGAGGTTGTACAGCACACCATTGTCTCCCCCTCTGAAAGCTCACCATGAGGGCCTCGTGCAAGATGTAGGCAATAATGGCTTCATCCATCCTGTCGCCTCTCTTCAGCATGCCTTTGGCCAGATCTGTCACCGAGCCACCGTTGCAGAGCTGCAACAGAGAGAGGAAAAAAAAAAAACATCACAAAGAGAAGAAGGACAATAAGCATGAGTCAGCACTTACAGCTCAGCCTATACAATGTGTCTAAATCTGGGGCATCGTCGTAGATATGCAGGATTTTTACATGGCGGATGAAACTGTTTTGATCACAAGATTTCACAGTGAGGAAAAAAAAAGGAGGATGCTGAAGGTAATTCTGTCAATCTTTAGAGGCTTATCTTTCCCAGGCAGCTTAGTGGGAGGTGAAAATCTGTGGCCGTGGAGGGAATGTACATTTTGTTTGCAGGATTTAATCTATGCGGTGATGACTAAGCATGCACAAATCAATCTCAACCAAAGCACGTAATCTTATGTTTTCACGCCAAGATTCACATTAGAAATCATAAAACCATTCATTACTATTATTTTTCAAGTTAAAAATAGGATTTTTTTCTCGTGCTGTACTGCATCTCGATATGGACTCCACTGTCAATAGCAATCCCTCTTGGAAAATTACAGAAAATTACCCAGCAGGTTGCCTAGGCAACAATAATAACCCTTAATTTGGTGCTTTTCTTTTTCTCCGGGAGATGCCAAAGGTACAAAAAAAAAAAAAAAAAAAAAGTTCAAAAAGG
>OOFC01023166.1:68076-85390 GCA_900323345.1 Pseudochromis fuscus
GGGGGGGGGGGGGCGATGTGCAACCACAGAGTAAACAGAGATCACACCATATTTGTTTTGGTTTATTTATTAAGCCCCGCCTGCTAAAATCAACCTGCACAAATAATAACTCTCCTTTCAGTCTTTGTTTCCCTCCAGTGCAGTGTGATTGTTCAGCATCTTGATATCTGAGTGAAGTAATTGCAGGGTCCTCTAAAAAGGTCAGGAGGAAGGACAGCGATGAAAAGAGGAAGGAAACACAAGATGGAGGAGTGAAAACTATCTACTGGGTTAGCATAACACGGCTGCTGTTGATGCAAAGCCCACTGAGCTTGGATTACTGAAATATGGACACTGTGTTCCAGCACTGCTGCACCTGATAATAGAGAAAAAGGGAAGAGCACTGAGTGGACGGCTGCTGGCAGAGCTGGCTGCTGCTTTTAGAAAGGCAGTCAGGGAAAAAAAAGGCTTTGCTGAGACCAAAAGAAAATGCTGAAAGTTAAAACAGCAACACTGAAAAACAGAAATTAAAATGTATCAATGTGCTTCATCTTTGACACATTTTAAATAACACAAACTAGTTGTGTTGTAGTTACAGTCCTGCTCTGTAAATGTTTTATATCAAAATTTTGACCTGATGGTGCTAAATAAAAACTTGACAATTTATCTTGAGGGGAAAATGCATGTGTGCAGGTACCGTATTCTCCGCACTATAAGGCGCATTGGATTATAAGGTGCACCTTCAACGAATGGCCTATTTTAAAACTGTTTTCATATATAAGGTGCATCAAGTTAGTACATTCACGACGCCCCCTTATTAACCAATATTGATCCATATATAAGGCGCATCGGATTATAAGGCGCAATGTCAGTTTTTGAGAAAATTAAAGGCTTTTAGGTGGAGCTTATAGTGTGGAAAATACGGTAATTTTTTGGGAATGTGTTTGGTAGTTGTTGAAACATTTCCTCTAAAACATAAGCTGTTAGAAAAATGAGATGATTTCAGAACTGAAGATGTTGGTCCTCTGGGGATAACAGATGTATGTTCTAAATCTGATGGCAATTGATGTAATATCTGATGAGATATCTCAGTCAGGAACAAACTGCTCCATCAACAAACCAGCCAATACTGCTGTCCCTGGAGCCACAGTGCTAAAATAGCCACATTGTGCTCTATAAAACTAATTCAAAGAGCTGCTGGATGAAAACGTAGCTGTAACACTTTTCTATTCTGCTGTTTCTTATCGGAGCTCTTCAAGTTTATTGAGTGTGTTTACCAGATGTCTCCAGGTTTGCTGTACTCTATCAAAGCAGCAACACAAATTACATGCTCAGAACATTAAAAGGTAAAGAAAAGCGATATCTGGCAATGTGCTGGACCCCACAAACACTTTCTCTCCTCTGAGGTCGACCTCCATTACATGTTTGTCTGGAGCTTGACATTTCAAAACGGCTACAGCGGGCGATGAAATATGAAAGATGGAGAACAGCGGAGCTGGAGGCGATGCTTTTTTTTTTTTCTTCAAATGTACAGAAAGCAGCAGCAGCAGCCAGCACCAAGGTCCCCTTGAACTTTCATGAAAAATATCACACCTGCATCTCGCCGTTCCTGTACATCAGCAGGTGCATGAAAGCAAAGTCAAATGCATTTGTACCCTGAATCCAAACAACAGAAATCAGCTACAACAAGGGACATTTCAACCTGTGCTCCAACCTTGTAGGTGTATAAACTAATTCAGCGAGACAGCCCCTGTGAACAGAAATCCCTGCTCTGCTGCTCTCAGCAGGGCACCCACTGCACGCAAGCAAACCCCCGCCCCCACCATGCTAACTGGCCTGCGACCAAATCCCCCCGGTGGCCTATTAGTAAACTCCTAGACTGCCCGTGGTGTCTAAAACGGTTACATAATCCCCGCGGCAGATTTGGTCACCGCTGCATATACCTGGCGAGACATGTTGTGTGAAGTACAATCAGACCTTTAATCCCAACATATACGCTCCTTTGTCTGCACGGTATACACACAAATGCTGTGTGAGGTCTCAGTCCAGTCATGTGTGTTGTGTCTTCCTACCTCCAGTACGAGCCACAGCTGATCCCCACACTTCACATCCTTCTTGTAGTACATCCCATAAAACTTGACAACATTGGAGTGGTCAGAGAGAGCTTTGAGGATGTTGTATTCTGCTTCGATCTCCTCATCGATATCCTGGAAAACAGGGACACAGAGCAGTGGAGATTACAAAACAAGTGCGGTGCTTTGATGAGGTAACTCCTAACATTTCTTGGTGTATGTCCCTTAAAACAAGTAAACATGTAACCTTTTATCCCAGGTTTAAGAAGTCTGAATCCTAAGCTTGAACAAAGTTATTATTCTTTCTTAAATTTCCCGAGCAGAGACCAAAAAATGCATTTAAAGCTCTGGTTTTGATGTCTCTTATGACCCCTTAGATTCATCTAAAACAATATTTGGGGTCCCAATCCCCAAGCTGCATTATAGCGACGCCAAACTAAACAGTACTGAACAAAAAAAAGCAAAGAAAAAATGACAACAACCCCCCAGAAAGTCTCAAAGTGCCACAACCTGAAAACAGCCAGAGAGACAGTATAAAGTTGTGCTGTAAGTAATAGATCTATACATGAAGTAATCAATGTTGTGATTAAAATTATGGTAATGATGGCCCTCACAGACTAGTGGTCTGCAGATAATCATTTCTCAATAATGAGGAACATTAACAAAGGACTAATGAGACTTGAAGAAGAAAGTCTGTATTTAATAGGCAGAAATGGCAGCTCGTTACAGCTTCTAAATAAACCGTACGCTTCAATGTACCTCCAACAAAAAAGACAACAGAGGGGGTATTGTCTGTCTGTGTAGGACATATAGAGGAAGCATGAAAGCTGCGACTGTTCTGAGGTCATATCTGAAAACAGGGACCTTTGCTGATGATATATTAAATTGAAATCCAACATGAATATAATGAATTATCTAAACCAATTATCTGCTCAGAAACACAGTATCTCTTTCTGAGTAATATTCTATAATTACAAAATCTTGTCACTATGTAAAATCTCAGCTTCATAGGACGGATCAGTCCCACACTGTCATCCTGTGTGTCTGCTACATGTCAGTGTTCGCTGCTTTAGGCCAGTTTTGATTTTTTCTTAGCGTCACACTCTTCTGTCTGCTCTCGGTGCCAAATGTGTTTTGGCTCAATGCTAAAGCACCGCACAAGCGAAGCGGCCCAAAACGATCAGAGCGCGGAAACGATATCATCAGAGGCAATTTGCTGAGATAATTTGCTGATGGTTGTAGATGGAAGAATAGTTAGAAGAACTTCCCTTTTAAAAATCCTCCTGTGAGAAGGATAAAGCAGAGCAGATTGATGTTTATCTTACTAAGGGCTGAGCTAATGAGTCGGACACTGCTCTCACCATTTAGCAGAAGATCTGTGAAGATACTTTTCCACAACTTTTGACACTTACTCCACCGATTAAATTCTTCTTTGTGAAGGGGCTGTACCCTTACTCTGAAATGTTATTCTAGTAAAATGACATTTGTAGAGACGCTGAGCCTTTGATTATTTATTATTTTATATGTTTCTTAGTTTGTTTTGATTTGAAACTAAAGTAAATGATGAAATAGAAAAGCTTAAGATTTATTTGAAGGGCAAATGAAAAACACATAAATCATGTTCACTCCTAATGCTGGATAAATATCTCTAAAAATATTCTGTTAAAAGGTTATGATGATGTTCATTAGCACAAAAAACATATTTAAAAACAATAAAATGTTGTGTAAATACAGCAAACTTACACAAAAACAACAAAATGTTTGGTAAAAACAACAATACATTACATAATAAAAATAGTAAATGTAAATGTAAACTGTTGTATAAAGACAGTGAAATGTTGGATAAAAACAAAATAATGAGTAAAAACAACAAACAACATCCTATCTTCCAGGGTTGAATTAACCCAGTATGTAGTTAGTCCAAACATCACAACATGTTTCAGTGTTGAGACAGATGAAAAGTTTAAGATATACAATGTTACTTTGATGACACTAGGTAGAAATACATTGACGGACCAAACAACTGCAAGAACCTCAAAACTATAAAGTTAACAAAGTACAAAAGAAAGAAAAAGTGTTTCCATCTAATCTCAGATGCTGTAAATGTGACAGGTTCAGGACCACTAGTCAGTAACATGTTCTCCTTGTGCCACCACCAAGAGCATAAACACACCGCCAGCTTATAGCTGCTTTAACAAGCACTGACTACAACATGTGCACGGCACGGACTGAGAGAGTAATCCAAGACAAGACAAAACATGTGAACTTCTCACCACATTAACACTAACTGTAGCTTAACCCGAGATGTGGGCTAAAATAATGATCCTACATTCTGCCCGTGGGTCGACCTGAAAGGTAAAAAACCCGACTCACATGGATGGGATCCAGTATCTTCACAGCTGCTTTGCTTCCATCTATTTTGTTCAGCACCTTGTACACTTTTCCGTACGTCCCTTTCCCGATTGTCTCAATGATTTCCCAGGTGTCTGTAGGATCTGGAAAGTTGTCAAAGACAATCGATTTCCCTGATTGTGGAAACATCTTCAGGAGAGATCTCCTACAGAAAGAACAGGGGAAAAAACACTGTGAGAAAAGGATGAAGGTGGCAGATGGTGGAGAGCATTACACACAGATTGGTCTGCATATATTGTTATTAATCCATGTGAGACCTTATTAAACATATTAGCCAGGAGCTCAGTGGAAGGAGACTTAAGCAATAGTGTGTTGATCAATCATTTTTAATGTTAACACGTTTAAAACAGCAGATTTTATTTCTTTCAAACACCAGTCTGTAGAGTCAGCACTCAGATGACTGGCTTGAGTGCTCCATGCTGGTTTGTTTGGGAATTAAACTGGAGGAACAAGTGTTTAACTTGAGGATAATCCATTGTAGCTATATGGAGGGGATTAATTTTGGAGGTTTGGGGCTTTAACACGATAGTAACCCCCTCCACAGAGCTCCATGGTACTAAGGTTAAGTAAATAGCTGTGCAGATGAAGCTGTAAAGCTATTTAACTCTGAAATAAAAGCAGGAAGCATGTGTTCAGCTTCTTTTACACTCTATAGTATCGAGTCACTGACAAATGCAGAATTGATCTCGATATCTCAGCTTGACGTCATATCTTGTTTCTTGTCTGTACACTCTCAAAGGGGTGTGTGTTTCCTCCTTTAAGAGCCAATCAAAGCAGATTCTCAAGTTTAAACGCTCATATCAGTTGTCCCAGGATGTAACATTCATCAGACTATATCCAAAATGAGCTCGCAGTAATCCGAACGCGGGGTTATTAAAATGCAAAAGGTCAAACTGCAGGATGTTAACTTTGCATGGAAATGTGCAGAGGGATGTCCTGCAGAGCAAACCAAACACAACCACATACAGGAAAATGTTGCTAGCAAACATCAACCTCCAACACAAACAACACAGAACAAAATCTGAATCCAACTTACATCGTTCTCCAAATAAAATGCGCGACATTTTGGGAAAACACCTAATCCATTTCTGTGCAAAAGGTTAGCATGGAAGCACTGGCAGGCTAGCCCGGCCTGGCTGTGAGTGTAAACCACAGAGGAGGAGCTAACGCAGGCTAATCTCACTAGCAATTCCCCTGCACCAGGGCTGCCATTGGAAACCACCTCTAAGTGGTAGGAGATGGGGTGGGATTAACAGGAATTAGCCACTGTTGCAGCATGAGCCTTTCCCCATATAGACGCCCATTCATACACTAAGGAAAGCTGGTTACAGGCCCTAAGTGCACAGTGAGGAGAAAGGCCACTCCTCATTTTATTATCAGTGGTCATTTTATTGACGTCCACCCCTCCAGCAGCAGTTATTTTATCTAAACCAGTGACAATCATGATTATTTAAATCCTTTTGACGGTGTTAGTGTAAACAGACCCCCCCCCCCACACACACACACAGTGAGATAATACAGGCGGACATTATTTTTGCAGAGATAATATCCGTCATTGGCCATGCACAGCAATTAGACCCCTATACATGTACCCGTGTGCAGGTAATTGCACTTGTGTTAACCTAATGTACAGTGTCTAAGTAATGTGCAGGCATCCTCAATAATACATCACAGCCTCTATATGTGTCAACACGCTGCGACACATGAGACAGCAGGGCGAAACCTAAGGACTCACACTGGACACCTCCAACAGGAGCATAGGCCGCAGGGAAATAACCCCTTAGAGGAGACTGTGTGTGTGTGTGTTTGTGTGTGTGTGTGCAGTGGGTTATCTAACCTTGTGTGCCCTGGAGCGCTGGCTGGCTGTCACTTTTCATTAGTTGTTTGGGGACATGGCATTAACCACAGCCTGTGTACACAATAGTGCACCAATAATGAGCTACATAACTGAGCATGCACTTACAGTATGAACATGTGCACTACTGTGGTTTTCCAAGAAATATCATAGAGTTAGTAAAATTACTCCACATTTAATAGTTTACACTGAAAGTAAAGATTATCGTGGTTTTAAAAAGGCCCTCGGTGGTAATGCACTCTTTGATCTGAGTGATGTCTCTGCAGAGTTTTGGCCACTTGAAGCTAATCTGTAACGCTGATGAGTGGGTTAAAGTTTCAGCTTAACCTTGGCACAAGAGCACTGCTGGTCTACAAGCCAAGATAATCTGCCTCGCTGGGCTCATCAAAGTCACAAAACACAATACTCTCACTTAGACAGCACGGGTTTTGTAAAATAATACCGCCATGCAAATGGTTGTGAATAGAAAAGGTGGAGATAAAGATCCTCGAGTTACGGGAAGCACAATAATCCCGTTCAGAACTTGTTGTTTACAAAGATACAGTATCACAGGAGGATTTATACAATTACAAAAGGGCAGTTTGATGAGAAAAAGGACAAACCCTTTGACATAAATTTCCTGTTTGCATTGTATGACTCAGTTAAAAATGTAAGACACAGTCCATTATCAGCAGCTACTAACAAAATAACTCCTACACACACACTACCTGCTCTTTACAGATTTAAATTTTGCCCTGATCCTAATTAAAGAACTATTTCAATATTCATATTTACTGACCTTTGATGCCTGGTGGTGTCAGAGAACAAAGCGAACAAAGGCACACTGATTGTAAGGAGAAAGCATAGATTAGCACACCTACACACACATGCATACACAATGCATGCACACAGCTACAACGTGCTGAGCCACTCCCCGAGTTTGCAAATAAGAAATCCAAATGAAGGAGCCATGTTTGCAGTAGAGATGCTGAGGAAGCTGGTAACAGATGCACACACAAGAAATGCATGTATGGGATTTTTTTAAAGCATTATTAGCATATTGACTTACATAAAAAAAGCCAAAAGTCAGCATCATACTTACTTTTTTCTAAGTGCATTTACATGCTTGGGTGCCAGATGTGGATGATAGTGTGAGCAAGCAAGAGCAGGATGTTGTTCCTGAGTGCCCCAGTCACCTCTGCTATGTGTTATACATCAAGAATAAGGAACACTTGCGGAGCATACTAAAGTTATTAGGCTCAAGTAATTACTTCAAGTAATTAGTTTAAGCACGAGGACGTCCAGTAGCCAGCAGCCGATGAGTCTGATAGTGTCATAAATTAGCCTGGAGAAGACAAGCTAACAACAGGCGGGTGCGTGGACGGCAGCGAGGAGCGAGTCAGGTGTAACAGGCCATGACTGCAGCGGAGCGCTCTCAGCATCATTTAGCAGTGTCCCATTACACAGGCACTGCTGGGGAAAGAGCTGCTGAGAGGCCGAGCCAGAGCTGAACTGAGAGTTCAGTTCACAGAGCCGGACTGATGGTATCTAAAACCTGCTCCACATACCACCAATTTGTTAGATTAATACCAACAAGTCATTAGCAACCATTAATTATTTGGAAATCTTTGTAGAAAAATGACAAACATCAAATGATGTGAAGCTCAGCAAAATGAAAACAGGATTAAGTATCCTTCCACTAGCTTGCTAACATGCAAGCTGTTAGCAAACCAAAACCACCTGCACACTTGTTTAGCTCTTAGCAAGATAAAGTGCTACTTTCCACAGTAGTTTACTTTGCTAACACACAAGCTATTAGCATCCTAAATCATTACTTCTACATCTGCTAAGGTAACTTGTGTTTGTCTTGCTAACTCATTTGCACTAATTCTTGAATGTAGTTATGCACATTTATTATTAAATTGCTATGTTACTAAACTCTGTTGTTGGAACTGACTTTGGGCAGCAAGAAACACATGACCCTTGACCTCTGTAACAAGATAACAGGCTTCTTAGAAAGTAAAATCCATTACTCTAATGAGCTCGTAGCATGTGAAGCTGTAGACGTGGTGGCTAAAGAACAAAAAATCTTTTCACACTTCTTATCAAAGACTTCATAAAAGGCCGATCCTGCAGAATTACAGTGAAAAACAAATGTTATCAACATATTTGCTCCATTTCGTGATCTTAATTTGGAGGAAATAAAGTCCAAACACTATCAACGTTAATGACGTGTGAAGTAAGCAATTATTTATGTTTCACTTGCATTATTTGTTTATATTAATGACACCTTTGATTTGACGGTGCACAAAACACATTAAAACTTTGCCCAATTAACAATTTCTCTGTGTGGAAGAAAAGTGAGATTTCATGCAGCTATGCAGCCTACCCTCTGTAAATTATTGATTCTGCTCAAACTGTCAGAAACTAATTGCTGTCGCAGTGATGCTGATAATTTATCATAGAGACTAACAGATGGCATAGTGATTATTTTCCCCTAAAAACTCTGAGGCATGTCTCCATCATGTATCTGAATAGGGAGGCTATTAGATGTATGCAGCTAATTGTTTAGCTAATTCAACATTTTGAACTCAACATCCTGGGTGTAAATAGCTGTTATGGTGTTTTTGGCATAATAAAAACAAACCTTAAAGTAAAGACTTGCCCTTTAGAATATGAGTGTTATTTGTTGAAAGCTATTAAACCGTTGTTGACTCCAAAAAAGTCAGCCTTTTCTTGCTTTCAATATTATGAATGCTCAGTAATTGTTACTGTAAAGATTTAATGTCCTCTCTGCTGACTTCACTTATTAGATCCATGATATTTCTGTGCAGTCCAGTAAAATATAACTTATTTTCCTACCTGACTTGGGGGACTTCATACTGATAACTTCTCAACAAATGTATACACCCTAAACAAATCTTAATTCAACCCAATTGATGGACTGTTTTGCATTGGACAAAACCCTTCAAAATTGCTTGGTAAAAACTACAAAATATTGGGTAAAAACTTTCAAATGTTGGGTAACTACTACAAAACCTGAGTTAAAAACTACAAAATAGAGAGCAAAAACTACAACATATTGGAAAAAACTATCAATTGCTGGGTAAAAACTACAAAATATTGGGAAGAACTATCAGTTGTTGGGTGAAAACTACAAAATTTGAGTTAAAAACAACAAAATACAGAGTAAAAACTAAAACATATCAGATAAAAACTACAAAATACAGAGTAAAAACTACAAAATGTTTGGTAAATATAGCCCATTTATCTGGGTTAAATTAACGCAGCATGTAGTTCGTCCCATATTAAAAACAACAACATTTTTTAGACTGTACCTGCTCCTCACTGCTTTGCTTCTTGCCTTTTCCCTTTAACCCACCACATTTCATCTAATCTCTTTTAGGAGTTACTTTACAATCTCATGAACTACAGGCAATGGCTTGAATATATAGAGCATTACAAATAGAGGAGGTGTTGACCCAATAACAAAGAGATAACCCAAGGCCAAAGATGTGGCATAGACTGCAAGAAATAAGGAAGGAGGAAAAAGAAAGAAAGGGGCCAGAAAAGGGTTGACAAGGAGATTTCAATGAAGGAAAAAGAATAAAACATCTGACAAAAATTCAATTTCAAATCTCATTTTAAAAGGAGGAGCTACAGTAGGTTCAGTGCTTTGACCAAGCAATAAAGCCTCATCAATCATTTGGCTTCAGGGCACCGGTGTTTTTGGCAATAATAAATCTGCGGACCAATGATGTCTCTGTCCATTCCAAACACTTTGTGAATCCCAATTCTGTCCTCATCCCATCTCCCCACCCCCACACCACTGACCCCCTACACTGTCTGTCTGTCTGTCTGTCTGTGTGGGAGGGGCCCTGCGTAATCAACGTGCCGACTTAAGTGTGGCTCCCTCAAGCGCGTCCTCCAGGCTCGGGCGGCCGCAGTGCACCAACCTCATTTCCTGCTCTGCTGCTTTACAAATGGCTCCTGAAAGCTGAACCAAGAACAAGGATGGAGATGCACTGATGGCCATAATAGCCATATTATTAGACTGGGCAAAGGTCCAGCTCAGTGTGGAGACTCTCCCAACCCCCTGCCTCCATATTTCACCCGTTTGAAGAGCAGAAACACACAAATGATGGAAGACACCAATAAAACAAATTGCTTTCAGTCCTTTCTTTTTCAAGTAAGCAGACTCAGGTATATTGTGATTTAATATTCCTTGGATGTTGGATTTACTAATGTAAGTCTCTGCTACATTACCAGCACTTTATGGGTAGTAATGTCAATTTATATGTTGGACCACTTCTTGGATCCAGAGTAAAAATATTTTAACAACCATTGGCTGGATTGTGACACAATTTGGTACCAACATTTATGATTCAAGAGGATGAATCGTACTGACTGTAGTGATTCCCAGAGGTTATTTCTGTCCTCTGGTAAGCTGAAAAAATTCTCTTCCAGTAAAACCTTTCATCATCTAAATGGATGAATCTTCAAACTTGGTCCAACCTTGTACACCACACTGTAAATTGGACATGTCTGATTTTCACAGAAATGCAATATACAAACTGCACCTTAAAATGAGTTGAGAACCCAAGAAGATTGGCGTAAAAATGACAAAATGTTGGCAAAAAAGAACACAAATCTGGGTAAAAATAACAAAAAGTGGATAAAAATGACAAAACTTTGGGTAAAAACAACAGAATTTTGGGTGAAATAACAAAATGTGAGTAAAAATGACCAAATATTGAGCAAAAACAGCAGAATGTTGGGTAGAAACAATAAAATATTGGTTAAAAACAACAAAATACAAATCAAAACATTAAAATGTTTCCCCAGTTCTGGGTAAAAACAACCCAGCAGGTTTTAAGATGTTAACATCGTTCTCAAAATCAATAAAATCCTTCAATCTGTCATCTTTCACTAATATCATCAAGTCAGAATTTTGTTTCATCCAGTACTGTTACTTTTTATTTTGACTGTTTCCTAACCAAATACCTGAAACTTATTACATAGGATGTCATTTCTAATATTAGCTAAGTGCCAATTGTTAATATGAAATCATTGTCACTGTGAGCATGTACTTACTCAAACCACTAGGATGAAATAAATCCTGCAAAACAAGTTAAATAAACACATGGAGGTTGTGTAAGAACTTCCTCATTAGCACATCCTCTTAACAAAACTCTCTCTTTACCAAATGCCACGTATGATATATTAGACGAGAACCCACGTGCGATACGCAGCCAAATGTGTGACGTGTTGCGCAAGCAGTTAATAGGCTTAATTTCCTGACAGGTAACCTACATACTGCTCCGCTGCACTCCCAGCCACTCATCTCGACAGCATGAAGAATCATCCGCTCCCACTGACGCTGTACTGACGAGATAGCTCATCTTTTGACACGGATAAGATTGCTGCATGATCAAATAATCTTGCTCGCTTACTGTAACGAACTATGCAACACTTCTCGTTTGATTTTGGTTCATGTCCATAAAATGAAGATTTGGTGACACTGTGATGAGGATATTTTGTGTATTTGAGTAGAAGGAGGAGAAAAATAAAATGTTTAATTCAGTGCATATTTATATCAATCTTAAATTATTAAAAATTAAACTTTGATCACTCAGATGCATACAAGCACATACCTACACTATGTAACTGGGTGCAGAAAAGCTCATTTCCATTCCTCTCAGCTTCACTATGACAACTGCTCAAACACACAACCTGAAGCCACACAACAAGACAAATATTTAAATATGAGATTACAATTAGTACGATTTTAAATTTAATAAGTGACTTACCTGAAATTAAAGAAGCCGTTTTCAGACATGATTTCAGCCCTGACTGGTGGGTTGTGAAATGTGTTCGGATTCAGAACAGTGTAAAGGGCTGAGGACAATTATGTTGTTGAAAATGAAGTGGCACTGGACTGACAAGAAAGTCAGTCAGCTTTGTCGCCTCGAGCCCACTCATTAAACCCTGCATTGTTATTATGAATATCTCTGCATTGTTGTATGTAATATGTTGTTGACTTTAGGTACATCCTAAAAATGTTGGATTGTGTAAACCCAGAACTGGATACATATTGGACTAACTACATGCCGAGTTAATTTAACACAATGAGGTGGGCTGGTTTTACCCTGCGTGAGGTTAAAAAACACAAAAGGTTAGGCATAAACAATAAAATGTTGGGTAACAACAACAAAGTACTGGATGACACTACAAAGTGTTGGATAAAAATCATAAAATACTGAGTAAAAACTGCAAAATGTTGGATAAAAATCATATAATACTGTGTAAAAACTACAAAATGTTGGGTAAAAATCATAAAATACTGTGTAAAAATTACAAAATGTTGGATAAAAACCATAAAATACTGAGTAAAAACTACTAAATGTTAGGTAAAAATCATGAAATACTGTGTAAAAACTACAAAATGTTGGGTAAAAATCATAAAATCCTGGGTAAATTTATACATACAAAAACATAATGTTAGGTAAAAACAACCAATCTTACTGGGTTAAATTAACCCTGCAAGTAGTTAGCCCAATATCAACCCAAGTCTGGGTAAAAACAACCCAACATTTTTTACAGTGTAGAAATAACCAAGATTCAATGGTAAATGAAATAAAATGAAATTATAATTCAGCATAAATAAGTCATACTTTCAGTTTTAATAAATCTATATCATATATGACTTCAGCGCTGTGTTTATGTAATGGCTCTGGACGGTACCTTTGGCCGTGGTCGTGCCACACTGGCCTGAAGGACAAGCAGCAGTTCATGAAGGTTGATTGTTTGATTGATAAGGTTATTGATCAGCAGTCTCACCCTCTTTGTATGGGGCCTTCGGGAATCGATATCAGCCTCGTATAGTTTCTGTAACCATCAAGCGCACCCTGCTGTGTCCTATCCGACCATCACAAGGTTAATTCCAGCTTGAATGGGTTAATCGAGGAGGAGTTTGTGCTTTAGTGTTGGTGTTCAGGCTGACCTACATAAGCTGGATGTTTACTCAAAACTCTTGACTCAAACACCTTTCCTTGTTGCACATTTTCCACACCTCTGCTAAAACAATCCACACAAACAGGATGACATTACGCCATTGTCCCTTCCTCTGCCGCACTAATCACATGGTCATACTTGAAAGCGCTGAGTTGAATAATGGCGGCGTGTAGGACACAATCAGGCGAAATCAGAGATCACTTCAAGGAGATTTAAGGAGGGACGCTCTGATTGTTGATGCCTCTGTGATGCAGATCAGCGGACGGCTGGCTGGGTCTGCGGCGCCCGAGTCGACTCCGTCTGTGAAGACTGATTGAATAAGGCTACTGATGAGGCTATTGTGGCCGTAGGTACGTGGTGTGAATGCCTGACAGGGACGGGGCTGGCGTCAATGACTGGCTGCCATTGTGGCGAACCACTGGGCCGTGACTTACCCAGCTGTGGTGTATAGCATATCATGAGCCACTGAAATGAGTATTGGGATTGTGCAGTTGATAGAAAGATCATTAGGCTATAATTTCCTCAACTATATACATGCACCAAGCTCCATTTCAGCAAACCTTTTCTCAGCTGACCGGACAACCTTCCTCATTATGTGCATATTCCAGGACAGTTTTACTGCTGCTTCAGTACAGTGCAAGCACACAATTTGCATTTTAATCCTTCCTGTGTTATTTGTGCAGAGGACAGAGCTGTGTGCAAAGCTTTTCACCTTGTTTGTTGGTTTTTTGAACTGTGAAAGCAAAACACGCCTTGAGGAGAAATTGGGGAGAAAAATAATTGTTTCCATAAATATACTAAATTAAATGCAGCACAAGCTCAAGCACACACATAGCTAATCTAAGGTAGGAATATCTCATGAGCCTCGGTTTGCATGCGATGGTAATGGATTTGTTGTGGGGTGTGTGTGATGTGAGTCGGGTGAATGGCAGCGTATTTATAGCAGCCTTTGATATACAAAATTGAATTCTCATTTTGATCTCTGTAATTGCAGATCTTAACGCGGGCCTTCTTTGAGACATTTGTTCATAGCAACCTCTGAAAATGTTAATTCCACCTATTGGTGCTTTATGAATGCATGCAACACGTTAACCACTGTTTGGATTCAGGGGAGATTTAAAATCTAATTTTTAACATGCAGCTTATCTTTAAATATGTTAGCTTATCATGCAAAGCTGAAGTTGATCTGCATGCATAGACCGTGGAAGCTAACGTGATGTCACCCATTGGTTGTGGACTCAGAGATCAGCATTTGAACATCACCATGTTGGTAATCTGAAGCTTTAAGTGACCATATTTGGATACGAAGGGAGGAGTCAGGAGGCGAAGCAGACCCTGAAACATGACGACCCAATATGTACGAGACTGGATCAAAGTAACCACACCTCTAAATCTTCATCTTCTTGAAGCGTGATTTCTACTTGATGATGAATTTATTTTCAGATGACTGAGAAGAAGAGTTGACTTTAGCTAATGACATCAGAATCACAAAAAAGTGATTGACTGAGTCTTTCATGACTGAAAATGAGGATTTTTTTTGAGCTAGTGGCCATTGGGGGTATTGCACTTTATTTCACTTCTGCACTGACTTCACTTTTGAGACCCAGTCCTTTGTCCATTTCTATAAACAGTCTATGAGGGCGCCTGAATACATGCAGCAGATTTCAAGGTGAACCCTCCGATACTTCCATGAGCAGGATAAAAATCCTCCAGAGCTAAGTGCATCAGATACATAAAGCACAATGGGAACAATAAACAGCTTTTTGACCGAGCCTTCCTGCCCACTCCCCTGCCATCCCACATAATAAGTACAATCAGCGGGGTTCATGACATGATGCTGAGCAGTCCCGGCAGTGACTCATCATCAAAACACAGTTAGTTCTGTTCACCACTGAAGAAGAGTTGTATAACTCCGTGATGCAAATGTTCACTGTTGCTCTTCACTATTCATTTCTCTCTCTTGATTACATGAGCAGGTCTGTCTGTTGGTTCGTGACTTTCTGTTTTTACGTCCATCCCTTGAAGTTCTGGTACAAACGCACTTGACTTGACAGGGATGACGTCTGAACAGAGCTGAATTTGGTTTAAAAAACTACATTTTAAATACTGTAGAGCCATATCCGCAGTTGCTTATTAACACAACATAATTCAGTTTACTACAATGTCATGCAGCTGGACAAAGGCCAAGGTTGATTTGTTTTATGGATCTCTATTGCAGTACAAGGGAGTTTTATTTTAACACATATCTTTGCCACTATTTGTTTTATTTACAGTGCTATTTCAGACTAACCCTGTCCCCGAAGACACATATCAGACCTAATGCTGGCTACTGTATTTTCCTTTACCTTAAACAGGCAGCTTCATGACAAATATCCCTGACCTGAGTTAAATAAAAACTATTTTGATTTTACAGTTAACCTCTCGAGTTTTACTTTCCTTTCTCAGCATATTTTGTTGTGAGCTGCAATCCCCAAACATATTGAACACACTGATTAATCAGCTTTTGCTCCATATGGCCACAGACATCATTTTCCATGTCGGTAAATGCTGCCAGGTTTGCAGTCATATCTCGAATGAAACAGCAGTGACACCACCAGACTACACAATGTGATATCTACAGATGCATGTCCTGTAAATCTGTGAAGGGATGAGACATGCAGGCGGGGGGGAGGAGGAGGAGGAGGACGTCTAATGTGTGAAAACAACAGGCCGATTCATTGGGAAACCCAGCACTGTGTAATTAACATCTGTTATCATAATAGAGGTCAAGTAGAAAGAATACAGAAAAGCCCAGCTTCCCCTAATCTGACAAAATCCCTCTTTTATGAAATAGGAAAAAAATGACAGACAGACAATGGCTGAAGCTATAAGATCACTGACAGTGTGTGTCATCACCATCACATCCCCAAATATATATATAACTGGCTTTCTGCTATTATTATAGAAGACAGTGAATGCATGTCCTGCACAGCCCATCCTCCCGTCTATGTGTTTCCACATCATGTGACAGCTCTGATCGGCAGTTAATGGCCAGTGGCGTTTGAGCCGTCTCACTCCTTCACTTTTTTCTTTTTTTATCCACACATTTTTTTTTCCCTGTCGTTAACCCCGAGGGCCCAAAGGACTGAAGGTATGAATCATTCGAATCAAGCAACCTTCTCATGCTGAAACACACCAGGAAGACAGACCCACCACCACCACCAATGGCGGACAAAAACCCCAAATTCATCTCCGGTTATCAGCAAATATTCCCAAACACATTGTGATGCATTTGCTGTCTGTGTGTCGGCTGCTGCCCCCTTCAAATGTTTTTTTTTTGGATGCCTGGTGTGCCCTGCGTCACTGGAAAAATTACCAACAGCATGTGAGGGTGGGGTCGGGGTTCCTTCACGCTGTCATCCTGCGTGTTCTTCTACGTCACATACCATCATCTCCTCACGCGAGTCTGCAGCACACGAGTTTCTGGGGAGAAGAGGGAGGGGGGCGAAAAAAATGTTTTATTCTCAAATCGATACCAATGCAGTTTCATAGCTTTATTTTTTTAAATGTTTTTGTTTTGGAAACTTGAGTCAGAATACAAATAAACTAAATGTTTCATACATGCTGCACAGTTGGTCAAGTATTAAAAACAACCTATTCGAGCTCACAGCATATATCCATTTATCATTTTCTGCTCTTTGGTCTCCCGTGAGGCAGCTCCTGTCTGTCTGAGGACACCTGAGGGGGGAACAAACTAAAAAAAAAAAAAAAACAGTCAGTTCCTCTGACCCTGAAAATAGAGGTCGTACCAGCTTTACATATCTCCTTCAGTGCAACGACGCAAGGCCGTGGAAGTGTCCTGTGGAGAAATAGATCATTTTTAAAACAGTTTATTGCAGGAAATAAATAAAATGATTACAGTGCTGCAAACATGCAAGGATATAACATACATGTTGCGCAGCCATCTTGTTTCTTCCACAAATTAAACCAAGGCAAATCAGGAGTATGGCACCATGATGTACCC
>OOFC01023170.1:0-17330 GCA_900323345.1 Pseudochromis fuscus
CTGTTTCATGATGACATGATTTTCAGATGGACCATCACATCACTGAGAAGAAGAATTGACTTCAGCCAATGACATCAGATTGACTTTCATGAGGATTTCCTGATTGAAAAAGACCATTTTTGTATTTCAGCCAATTGGAGTCAGAGGTTTTTGGAGCCAGCATCTAGTGTCCATTGGGGTTATTGCACTTCTTCAATTACAAACTGGGACACACAGTTGGTGCAGAAATGCAGGTAAAGCTGTAATATCTCAGCTGTGAATAATGCGACCATGCAGTCCTGTGCTTAAAATGCACACTTTGCACGAGTGGTTGGTCTGAGATAATATTACACATGACCTCAGATCTGACCTCTGACCGTTGGAGTGTGAACGTTGTGGTGGCAAAACAGTGGAAACAAATGAATACATGTGGGCAGTAGTAGAGGCAGCATTAAGAAAAGGTTTCATGCTAACCCAGCCATGCAAGTGCAGTTTGTTGTCAGTATACAGTTGTTTGACTTATTTATAACCGCCTACATCTTGTGTAGATCCACTAATGTCCTTGCCACTGGCTCAGCATTACATGAGTCTATATTGCACAAAAATCCTTCGACAAATCTTGAGGTGCTGGACATGAAGCGCAACACTGTATGTGAGAGATTTGTTCTCCTCTCTTTATTATATACCTACAAGGTATACAATGATGTCCAGCTACTGAAGCATTGGCCATTTATTAGGATCCTGTCACTGAGTATAATTCAGACAACCTCACCCCATCTCCAGGGGTTAGCTTATTAGTACAAGACAGCCTGTCTTCTGCTGGCAAACCATTACAATAATTGGTGGATGCGTGGGGATGATCCATATTACTAAACCTGATCCTGGTGCTGCAGGACTGTCACTTTCTGCTACCAGCTCATCCACAAAACAGTCAACAAATCTGTTGCTGTGTGTCATTGTAAGCAGCATGGTGAAGCTGATGAGTATATTTTTTCTCTGCAGCTTGCAGCAAAATACCTTTACCAACTTGATGTCAATAACAGTGCAAAAGGAAATGCCTCTTCCTCACATCCTCTCCCTCCTCTCCCTCTGTCTCTCTCCTGCTGGTGTTGCAGAGGTCAGCTCAGCACTGTGTGCACAGGTACATTTTCCAGATGTAGCACTCTCATTCACCTTTATATTTTCACACCGCTGTGTGTTTGCTGATAGACCTTCGCTGCCCCGGTGGCTGCCGGGGCCCCTCGGAGCACACAGCCCGAGCCAAGAAACTGTCTGGCCACCCAGTGTAAACTATGTGTTTACAGCAGCCAGGGTCGCACTGGGCATGCTCCGCTCACCTGCTGCCAGTGATAAAGAAGCTGATGTCGGGGTGGACGGGCAGCTGTGGTGGCCTAACCAAATTCCATCTATTAAATATAGTTTCCTTTGCCCGGCTGAGGAGAAAAAGAAATATATGCTTCTTCTGGCAAGTCTAGTGCAAGATATCTGCTTTTCATTCAGCATAAATCCGCTGTGGATTTGTAAATATTTTAAAGGTTAAGCTCAACCAGGCAGTTGCAAAGCGAGGGGGGACGGGTAGCTCTTGAGCAAGCAGCGTCTCTGCCCTCCTCCCTGTTTTCTGTGAGCTTAGCGCGTACTGTGTACTCAAACATTTATAGACTTTATTATGTGGTCATGCATTTATGTATGGCTCCTCTGCCGTGCGTTGACGCCGCAGTTTCCTGCTAACAACATGCCTCTAATGGTTCGCCTGATCAGGACACGCTCAGAATTTGCAGAACACAGGTGCTGCTGTTGGAGCAGTGAAACGTAATGTTACATAATACATAACAGCTGCATGTTTGTTCGTTCAAAGAGCATTGAGAGACGTGGACTTGCAGTTTGTCCTGTCCCTCTTTATCTGCCCGTTTAGCTTCTCTTTGTCACAGTTTGCCTCCTCTCCTCCCTTTATTTCTTCCCCCCTCTTCACTCTTTTTTACTTGTCCTCTCCTCGGGTGGCGGCGGCCATAGTGCCATGCTCTAAATGACTTTTATTGACATTTGAATCGGTTGTGGATCGCGGTAATTATCCAGCCTTCCTGCTTCCTGGCTGGCATTCACTGAAGAGGAGAGCATCAGTGCAGCCACATTTCAAGCTGGGCCACAGGCAGAGAAATTTGTCTCAGATGCAAACACATGCTCGTATTCACAGGCTGCTCACTCATCTTATCGTCCGCACGCTCGCAGGAAGGCAGCAGGACAAAGCGTGTGCACCTAGCACATATCACTGAGAGAGGGGAGTGTTGGAGCTCATGAATAAAGCAGCTTATTGTGGCATCTTCCCCTATACAGGCAGAGCAATGTAGTGGGACTGTGTGAAGTATTTCTGTGCGTTTCTTTAAGGCTGAGTGATCATGAATCATTGCACCAGTGTGTTTGCTCATTCTTATCCTCCAAGAAATCTCCATGACTACGATGCTGTACAGTCAGCACGGTCATGAAATACTGGCAAGTCAACCCTCCTCGATTTTGGTCTGTGGTAGCTCAGCTAGATTATATTTATTATACTGTATAAGACTTTGCAAACAGTGTGAAAATCATATTTATTGCTGTTACAGTATTGTTATGGTAATCACATATCTCCTATGTCTATATTTTTTGTTTGGTGGCAGGTGTCACTAGTTTATCTTACTGACACCTCTACAGCTCAGTAAGTGAGACAACACCACCTGACATCTTCACTGGTTGCTAGGCAACCGCAGGATGACAAAAAGATGCTCAGTTAATTAAAAAGCATATAATCCCCAACCCCGCCTTCCCAACCCCTGTAAGATGACATTTTATTTTTTTATATTTTACGTCTTTCTTTTATCATCCCTACAGTTTCTCATTATTTTTCTTTCACTTCTTTATTCGTTATTTCTGTATTTTTTTTTTTTTTTATGTTTGATCGAAAAGATCATAAAGGGGAGAAAAAAAGCTTATTAACCTTCACTGGAAAAATAGTAAAGTGTTCTGGGGAAATCTGGCATCTAATCAAGTCAGATCAATTTTAATTATACAGTCTAACATCAAAAATCTCACATTTGTCTCACGGGGCTTTCAAATCTGTGCAGCGTACAACTTGGTTTACACCTAGACTCTGAAAACAAACTTCTTCATATAAAAATGGAAGAAATTTCAGAGAGAGTAATTCATCAGAGATCCCTCCTCTGTGATTCTGTGATGGATAAAATACACACTGTAGTTTGGTTTGTGGACGTCACCATGTCGGTTGTTTGGAGCCAGAAGTGACCATATTTGGATATGAAGGCAGGAGTGAGGGGGCGGGACCTGAGGACAGTTCCCAGTGTGTATGAGACTAGAGTCCAGGGCTGGTCCCAGATCACTGAGAAGAAGAGTTGACTTTAGTTAATGAATGATTTGTGGGGAAAAAATAATATTTATAGGCTATGGCCAAATTAAAGGGATGTTGATTTTTCTTTAGCCATAAATGTAACTTACTAAATTACCAGTGAACCATTGTTGTGGTTTTCCTGCACTGTTAAAATACCTTTAAAACACTTTCAGTTTTTATAGTGTCAGTCAGAATCTGGTGTTTATCAGTGGGCTTTACAATTGTTGGTAGGTGGAGGTGTTACCTTTTCATGTGGGCTCGTTCTAAGCTGTTGCCTTCATACAGAACAGCATACAGAAACCATTATTCATTCACACACCCATTCATGCCGGTGATGTTAAGCTAAGTTAGCCATGTGGCTAACTAGGCGTGGCTGCCAGTTTACACCTACAGCCCCTCTGACCACCACCAAACCAATCATTCAACATTCATACAAGGCAAGGTGGGTGAAGTGTCACACCAACAGTGACTGGGAGGAATCGAACCTCCAACTCTTCGGTGTGTAGACGACTCTGCTTTAGACTGAACACTGCTGCCCACTTGTGGTGAAATAGCAACAGTATCTTGTTAAAACTTTAGCCAATCACCCCATATAGGGAATAACATTCTAACCTCCTTGGTGGAGGTAACAATGTTCTTGTTAGTTGACCCATCACTTTCACCTGGACCAAAAAAACATTTATCGAACAGGAAGTGGAAGCTCCTTAGACATTTTGTTTTTAGAAAATTAGTTGAACCTCACATTCAATCCCTTCATCTCCTTCTCCCTCCACTTCCTACTGCTTATCTCACATTTCATGTTTTAGAGTCTCCAAAAGACATCACTGATTTATTCATCCAAGACTAATTTCCCCGTCATACGTCCGGACATAAATTCAACGCCTGACTTTGCGCAACTGTCCCCGTTTGATAAAAGAGTTGTAGACGCTTTACTTGTTGGTGTGAATGATATAGTCCTGAGCAGCGTTGGTGTAAACAGACGCTGCTCTCTTGCTTTCAAAGTCAGTATCATTATTTTTATTTTTTTTCACTTGATGGAGAGCGAGCGCTGCGTCCCTGAAGCAAGGCTATCCAGAGGAAGAGGAGAGTGATACAATCAGCAGACGGAGATGTGATGACCGCTTGGGAGGGAGGGAGGGAGAGGGAGGATGAAGAGGAGACTGGGAAATGTAAAAAGAAGGGCTAGCTCACCATGACACACCACTCGTGCTAAGTCTTGATACTGATCACAGCGGCTTCGATAAGCTCAAAACTATTTCACCGAGTTTGAAAATCAAACTTTTCTGCCCGCTTTAGTCAGATTCGGCCACCCATCTGCACGAGGCTGTCTGTCTCGCAGTGGATGGAGAGAGATTAGAGAAAAGACAGAGTGATAAAGAGAGGAGAAAATTGAGGAACTTTCAGCGGATGAATGTGTTTCTGGGCTCCATGTTGGGTTAGTTAATGACTGGTGCATATGTCAGCCACGCAGCTGTGGAGCTACAATCAGCCAGCCAGCTGAGGAAGGGAGTGACGGATGGAACGGAGAGAGAAAAGAAAGGGAGATTCAGACAGATACAAAGTATTAAGCCACGGATGCACACACGAATAAAACGAAGAGAGAAAACAGTTGTGGGTGAGGGAGAGCCGTGAAGCAGCAGAGGAGGTGAGATAGAGGATTTTGAGTGAAATAAACAGAGAGAGGCGTCCAGAGGGAATAGAGAGAGAAAGAGAAAGTTGCCAAGATAGTTTCCATTCTTCTCATCCTCCCTCAACGAGCTGAAGTAGAAATGGCAGAGGCTGCAGTCCAAATCATTACACTCAGCTGCCTTCCTGGAAAGTATTTACTGTTGTCAATAAAAAAAAGCAAAGAGACGGCAGTGCGTATAAAAGGAAAAATAACTCAAATATGCAGCTTCTCTGTAGAAAGACTGATAGTTGATGATGGACTGCTCTGCTCTCTTTGTACTCCTCACAGATATTAGCATATTTTCTATACCCAGCAGCAGCACCTTCTCAGGGAGTCTTTTCACCTCCACTTCCTTTGACTTCGCCTTTTTCCCCCGGCCGTCCTGCCTGTCCCGCTCTGTCCCGCTCCGTCCTGGCCCGTCCTCCATCAGCTCCGGGATTTAAGCCTTTAAGAGCCTCTTTTCCCTCCAGTAAGAGCTTTAAGGCAGAATGTGTGTGGAAAGCAGTTTTTTTGGGGGGAAGGATCAGAGCCGGACAGAAATAGGTACAGACCGAGAACAGGAGCAGATGCTTCAGGAGGAAGTCTTTGACCTTGGACTGTCCTCGTCTCTCTTTGCTGCCCCACAAAACGCCCACAGTGACTTTGACGAGGGTCTTTTTGTGAGGCGAGGACACGGCTTTATTGTGTCTTGGTTATTGCTCACAAAGGCTGTTTGCTGTATTAGGAGCACAGGTGTAAAGTCGGAGGATTTTACCACCGGTTGGATATTGTGCTGAGGACACGGGATGATCTGAGTGTCCGTGTGATCGTCAAACACTATGATATTAAATTGCTGTTGAACTCTGTCCTCCGCCTCACCTGATAGGTACATGGTTTTTGTGACATCCCGCATCAAAAAGGTCTTGAGTTACAAAGTCCGACCCTGTTTGATATTAATCTTTTTTGAGTATACCTGATACTTCATACTCTGCATGTCCCTCAAAGTGAAGTCCTCACAGGTTGTGAAGGTTACATCTCAGCTAACTGGACTTTTTCCTCTGGTGCCCCTGCAGGCAGACCCGGGAGCAGGAGACCCCGCCAGACTTCTTCTATTTCTCTGACTTTGAAAGACACAACGCTGAGATTGCAGCTTTTCATCTGGACAAGTAGGTGAAAACAAGCCTGTCACTGTGTGTGTGTGTGTGTGTGATATGGAAACCATGTATTCCTCCCATAAAGGATATACTCTGTTGCAAGCTTTAACTGTTAAATCAGCACTTACATATTTGGAGAGATTAATTATTTACTACTTTCTAGTGTATCTGAAATAAAAATGACACAATCCCATGATTTTTTCCCCAACACTTTTTATTTTTTTAGGGGAAATAATTAAAATAAAATAAATTATGTAGTTTTGAAACACTTTGCGAACAGTTAACCCTTAAACACCTGAGCCTCCAAATTTCCACCTGGACTTTTTATGACTATTTTGATTTCTAAGTCAAAGTTAACATGCAACATTTAACAATCATGTGCAGTTGCAGTGTTTCGTTCACTAAAACTCTAAAATCAAAATCTGTTTTTGTGTTTTTCTGCTATTCTTGTTTCGTCGTCACTGTTATTAGACTCTTACAACACCTAGTAAATAGTAAATCAGCTGATTTGCCGGCTTCTGGGAGAGGCACTGGTGAAACTACCGTAATGACACCATATTCACTGTAAAGTGCAACATCTCAGCTCTCGGGAACTGTTGGAATTTTTCTGATTGCACAAACCGTGACATAATTACAGTAATCCAAAGACTCATGTGCAGACCTGTCGCCGACAACACACTTGGTATTAAAATGTTAATTAGCTGTTTAAGTTTTCGTGTATTACATTTTTAAAAAGAATAAACATTTTTTTACATGTTAATCAATGCCAAATCAAAATTATACATTTAAGAGTAAAACAAAGTCTAATCAATATTTCAGATTTTTATGTTATACAAGAAAAACATTATTTTCTAAAACACAATCCTCTAAAAATATAACAAGCCACACTTGGTACTTCGTTCATTTGTTTTGATACAAGTTATGAGAATATTTTTTAATTTTTGGCATGAGGTCACATGATCAAAGGACTTGACTATTGTTCAAAGCGTACCTGCATGACGCCCCTTTTCTCTGATAGCTTGTGAACTGACCATCTGAAGGTGAACAGAGGAGCAATGACCTGTAACACATTAAAAACTGATCATAGATAAAACTCCAGAGCCACAAAAACAGTGAGTGTGACCTAACAAGGCAAAAAAAAAAAAGATGTCTGTCTGAGCCGCTTTTTGCACAATGATGCTGCAGATTTAAAAAACATGCTCCTTAAACATTGGTGGGTTTCACAATGGACACACTAATAAAAGGCAAAAATCAATGCAGTGGATCAGAGAAAGTGTCGTTTCTTTTCCGCATACCGTATTTTCCAGACTAGGGAGCGCACCTGTTTATAAGCCACTATTGAATTTATTCGAACAGTTTGATGTCGTCCACTCTGATCGGGTCTGATGTGACGACGCTAAATGTATCAGCGGCACGGAGCTTGCTAGCTTGTAAAAAGCTAACGAGGTTTGTGCCGCCGATACATGAGAAACACCGATGTTTAAGTTCAAAGCATCGGAAAAAAGTAGCGGCTCATAGTCAGGAAAATACGGTATTTTCTTTCCTGTCAATACCTGATGGCCAACAGAGATCCAGGTGTTATGCTAGTAGCGGGACAGATTTAGGTTTCAGAGCTTTACAGGTGTCAGATGCTGGAGACTAAATAAAGGTTTTATGTGGAAATTCATGTATCTGTTTTTGATACAGTGTCCATGAATTAAATCAAATAGGTGACATTATCAAGCTGCATGTGTGTAGATTCATCCACGTCTCAAAAAATAAATCAAGATCTGTTCATATATTTTTTCCATTATGTTACAAACAAACCAGCACACGAGGAAACATCACCTTCCAAGAGGAGGTGATGAATAACCCTAAAAAACCCTGAGTATAAGGAAGCATTTCATCATAAAACCACAGGTCTAATAGTGATAACAGAAACGCCTGCACATTCATCAAGTTGTTTTTTTTTTTTTATGTTAACATGTCTGGTTAAAAAACCAGCCAAAGGTGTAACTTGGCACAAACCAGAAGCTAAATTTAACTAGAATACCATTGAAGCTATGAAAGGAACGCTCCCTTCAGGGGAAGCAGTGGGAGTTTGGCCTTGAGCACCAAAACATCCAGAAACAGCCCTGTTGCTACGAACACTTTCAATAAGACAGAAAAAAAAATCTGCTCTTCTTGAATGTAGTCTAAACTGCAAAGTACTTTTTTCCATCCTCGAGGGCCAACGTCCTGCAGGGTTTTTGTTCCTCTCTGATTACTAATTTGCCCCGTCCCCACGTCGGCTCATTACCCACCTGGGAGGGGCGCAGATCCTAAACCATAACTCGAGCACCCCTGTCTTACAAGAACGCTTGAAGATATGTGTGTTTGTGTTAATATTTTCCATATTTTATGTGAAATCTCTCTAATTAATGCAAGAATGCTCTTACATAATCACATCATTAGCATAATCTGATGGCATGTAGTAGAATATCAAAGGATGAAAAGATTAAAAAAAAGAAATGGTGGTGATTTTTTTTTTTAAGGTTGGACTGAAGACCCCAGAGTTTGGGTTCAGGTTTGTTTCGGATTAGGTTGTGACTCAGGTCCCCTCAAGTACAGCAACACAGATCAGGTGGATGTGTGTCTGCATGGAGGCATGACCGCAGGCAAACCTATTTCTCTTCTGCGCATCAACGCCTCCCATGTACTCCAGATTTTCTCTGCGCTTATTTGTACATCTGCTTCCCCCCCTCTCGCCGTTGCCGTCCCTCAGAAACTCATCGTTTTGTTGAGTTTTTTCCAGACAGCGAGCGGCGTGAGCCTCGGCCCGTACAGTAGAGGCAGCGAGAGGCCATGAGTCATAGAGAATGAATGCCGCCCTCCCGCAGCTAGCATCTGACTGAACAATGACTGCAGCCTCCTTGCTTAGCTAACCACCACGCTCTCTGACTTCACTGCCTTTACAAGGCGAACACTTTATGGCCCCGGCTGCCTGCTGGAGAGACTTTAATGAAAAGAGAAATCCTCACGAGGCTCTCTCCGATCGACGAGAGGGACCAATGAGTTTTAAGTCGAGCTGACGTCACCGCGGCTGACTTATTATGAGCGGAGGGGATTGTGTTGTGGCGTGAACGCTGGTGTTTCTCTGCACTGACACAAGATGATACTGGGGTCACACACACACACACACAAACACACACACAATGGATCTGCTTTGCCTTCAGGCACAATGACACAGTTCATCAGCAATTGCATTAGCAAGCGACGTTCTTCACCAGTCTGCTACACATCTGGTCCTCCTCTGTACACACACATGAAAATATGCTCACACACTCCAGCATATGTGTGTGTGGGTTAAGAGGAAGAGGAGGAAACCAAAGGCATGAAAGGCCCTGTGCCCATTCTAAATATAAGCCAGGCAGGGTTTGCCAAAAGCAGCGCTTTATTTTTTTTCCTTATTTTGTCTGTTCTAAATTAGAGCCTGTCCACAGAGCTGCTGCTGCTGCTGCTGCTGCTGCTGCTGCTGCTGCTGCTGCTGCTGCTGCTGCTGCTGCTGCTGGTGCAGAGGCTGAGGCTACACTGCCTCCCAGGGGGCCCGCACACGCACACAGCCTCTTTTAAAGCAGCACTGACACACACACACACACACACACACACACACACACAGGCTTTTCCTATATAGGCTACACTGCTTTAAGCATCATTAATTATGTGATTGGATTTAACTGGGAAAGTGCACTTGGTTTTGCTGCATTAGGTAGTCAGCAAATATAAAGACGTACAGGGGCCCCATATAACCTTAAAATATTAAAACCTGACGAGACCCACTCGTGTCTTATAAATTCTTCAGCTGGGAATATGTGAAACTCCCTCAGTTGTCCGGTGCGCGGCTCTAAGCTGGATTCACTGCGAGGAAAAAGATTTACCGAAGGTGCAAAGATGGAAGAAAAAAGCGTGAGTGATGACAGAAAGCCAACCCTCACTGTTCCCTTTAGCATGGCAGCAGGCCCAGGCCCAGCAGGACAAACAGTGCTGTGCGGTGCTCCGTCCTGCGTCCGTCTGTCCGTTTGACAGCGAGGAGGACGGAGACGTGACTGTGTGTGTATGTCTCACCCTCCCCACCCGCCAACACGCTACTTGATGGCATCATTTGTATGACAGGCTCCCTCCCTCTTTCTCCACCTGGTTCTGCCATGTTCTCACTCCTCATCTCTCTCCTCCACCTCCATCTTTAATCTCAGTCTGTGCCTGTCTGCCCTCAGGCCTCGGCCATTAGGCGTTGTCAGGGGGCATCCATTTTTAAAGAGCCCGTGCTGATGTTGTAGTTGGGAGGTATTCAAGGAGGTGGTTGGATGAAACAGGCATGTGGCACGCATGAAGAAAGAGTTTCAGTAAAAAATGTTAAATCTCCATCTTACATATATCTGCACTAGTTTCCAGTTAAATGATGAAAAAGTCACAATGTTCTTACAAAATAAGATATAAGTTCCTAGAACGTACTGGAAGCGTATATCTCTAAAAATATATTAAATCAGAGAGCTGTGTGGAAGTTAAAAATGTGTTTGATGTTGAATTGCAGCCACATAAAAACCACAGGGAGGTTTACCACTATGTGGCGTCGCTGTCAGGTGCTTACTGGTGTCACAGTGCCCCCTTTTGGCCGTGATGTTGAATTACAGCATCATCGGTACCCCTGTCTGCTCCAGTGGCCTGATGGATAAAGCACTGATTCCCCAAAGTGAGGGATTGTGGATTCACCTCCCATCTGGTGTGAAAAGCTTTTCAGCATCACAAACAGCTGGACTGTGACGCCGCTCTCTGTGGGCAGCCGCTCAGCTCTTAAGGTGGAATTTTAAAATTTCTTCTAAACCTACAAAACAAAGCAGCATTTTCAGAGTTAGGATTCAAAACAGCTCATGATGCCTGTAATTCAGTTTTCTCACTTTGAAATAAACTCCTGCTCTATGAGTTTTCAAAGTCTGGCACATTTTTTTGCTGATATTTGTTTGCGTGATTTTTTAATTTGATTTATGGAAATGTATTTATGATGGAGATATCAACATCCTGGAAAGTATTAAACCCAAATATGAGTGTTGCACCTGTGGATTGTGACTCTCTGGTGAATCATGGTACATTTGATTTGATCTATTTAGATCATTTCAATAACCTTTGTTTAACCAGGAAATAAAGTTAGTGAGATTTCAGGCATCAGCTCAAACAGTTAAAAATGGAGTACATTTATATAGTGCTTTTTTGACCTTAGCTAGGTCCCAAAGTGCTTTACAAGGCAACTCATTCACCCATTCACACGCCAATGGCTACTAAGCTGCCATGCAAGGTGCTAGCCACCATTGGGAGCAACTTAGGTTCAGTGTCTTGCCCAAGGACACTTCAACATGTGGACAGGAAGAGTGTGATTGAACGCAGGATTCATAGGCGACCCGCTCTACCACCAGCCGCCCTAAAACACATAAATTAGCAATTTTATAATGATTAAATTAAAGTGCATGATCCTAAAAGCAAGTACATGAAAACATAAGGCTTCTAAGAATAAGAAATACCAAAGGGTGGGATCATAAACGTCCATCATTACATCTACAGTCAGGTGAAGTTCTTTAAAATCCCCTTAGATTAATTTAGACAGACCAGCTCCTTAGATTTATTCTGTTTTTCAGGTTTCAAACTGATGGTGCTGCATATTTATCAACCTTTTTGTTGACTGAGACTGTAGGATTGTGACCTACAATACACACAAACTGGGTTAAAGTACCTTCATGACCTGCATGAGTTGGTGCAGACCAGGGGTGGGCAATCCTGGTCCTCGAAACATTCACTTTCACCTCAGACAGAAACCTGCTGTTAAAATCTGAAGACCTCTGAAGTCTGAAGATGTTTGTCTCTGTCCTGTAGGATCCTGGACTTCCGTCGCGTCCCTCCTGTGGCCGGTAGACTGGTCAACATGACGAAGGAGATCCGAGATGTTACGCGAGACAAAAAGCTCTGGAGGACCTTTTTCATTTCACCAGGTATGAAAGGAAAATGAAACCCGGGGACACATCCAGAAGAGACAAACTGATGCTACTACAGCCAGACTTTGTGTTTTCTGTCGTCCACATGTATCACCTGAAGAATCTGTGTCTCAAACAGTCTTCAACAAAAAAGTAAAAGCTCAGCAAAAATGAACAGTTTCCTCACTGTGAATGTGGAGCAGAGCTGGTCCTGTGGCCTGAATTACTGGGGTATTCATTTGCATGGGGGATTAGTATTATCAGGGGACTTTACCTTGTGTCAAAGCGTGACAGTTAATTACCAATGCAATGCAACTTTACATATTATACACATGGAAAATTCTCATTGGATTAAAATTACTGACAATCTCAGCAGTTATTACAGGTCAGTGAACGTCCCCAGGTAATTTTAATCACGTCCAGAGTGGTCTAAGCACATGTGGAGGAGAAGGACTGTGGTCACTTTTGAGGTGTTCAACACTGATCGAATATATCTGTCATTAATATGTTGTTTTTTCCAGCCAACAACGTGTGTTTCTACGGCGAGTGTTCGTACTACTGCTCCACTGAGCACGCTCTGTGCGGTAAACCGGACCAGATAGAAGGATCCCTCGCCGCCTTCCTCCCGGACCTGGCCCTCGCCAAACGCAAGACCTGGAGGAACCCGTGGAGACGCTCGTACCACAAACGCAAGAAGGCAGAGTAAGAGATCGCTCCTGTGCTCAGACAGTGCTGCGTTCACTGACACTCAGTAGAAGTGGATACTGAGGGATTCGGATGCTGAGTGGAGTCCTGTAGATCCAGGCATCAGAGGGTGTTTAATACACTGTCAGTTAGAAGTAGTGATCATTTACGAGAGCTGAGCCGTAAGATATTCTGTGTCAGAGATGACTGAACTGATCTTTTCATGCAAGAAAGCAATTAAATCCAATCGTGTTATGATTTAAGAAAACACACACACACACACACACACACACACACACACACAGCTTATTTTACCAGAATCATCTTATGAATAAATTGGAGGAGGCATGTTAGAAGCAGTTGAAATTGAATTTTTATATTTTTCCAACGAAGATGCATAAATCCTGGTAAATTGAAAATGTTTAAACTCCTCAGATGGGAGGTGGACCCGGACTACTGCGAGGAGGTCAAACAGACTCCGCCCTATGACAGCGGCACACGACTGCTGGACATCATGGACATGACCATCTTTGACTTCCTTATGGGTGAGTTGACACGTCGGATACAACACAAAGCAATGGATTATTCAGTGTGCGCTGTGAGGATGCTAACTCACCCAAACAGGATTTTACTGCCTTCAGTGCTTCACTGGTCGGATAATAAGCAAAATATTGATGCATGTACTGTACTCCTGGAAAACTGTCTCATCTTTTCGTGCATACTTTTCTGCTATGATGTATATTGTTTCTTATTTTTGCATAGGATATATTGAGTATAAAGTGTAGAGTGTATAAAGTGAAGAGGAAATGTTTTTCCTTTTAAAAAAAGTCTCATTTTACTCCTGGCTGTATTCCCACGCAGGAAACATGGATCGCCACCATTATGAGACGTTTGAAAAGTTCGGAAACGAGACCTTCATCATTCATCTGGACAATGGCAGAGGGTAAGCCACTAGATTGTGATTGAACTACTTCAAGCTGCTTCACTCCATTACATTCAACAGCATCGTGTTTCTCTTTTCCACACCAGCTTTGGAAAACACTCCCATGATGAGTTGTCCATCCTGGTGCCACTGACCCAATGCTGCAGGTAAGGATTTCTTTGTGGTGCTTTTATGTTGGTTGATTGGAAGAGTGTAATGGTTTTTATTGATCTTTAAGCAGAAAAAACAATAAAGATGGAAATCTTCATGAGGCTCCTGAAGGCTCTAATTGCAGTGACATGATCCTCTCCGACGCCAAGCGTTAACAAGATTTGTACGTGATTTATGGTCTTCGCAGTTTACACCTTTTCCTCTTTTCCCCCCGGCTGCTCTCTTTCTGCAGGGTAAGGAAGTCGACCCATTTGCGTGTGCAGCTGCTGGCTAAGGAAGAATACAAGCTGTCGATGCTCATGGCAGAGTCCCTGGTGAGGGACCGCCTCGCCCCCATCCTCATCCAGCCACACCTGGACGCCATGGACCGACGACTGCGTCAGGTCAGTGCTACACTAGATGTGGTTTGCAATCTTTTGATGTCTTTTTATTTGAAGTATTAACGACTAAATCAATCAGTTGATTACTGGTCCTCTTGTGTAGTACATTGTGACATTGTTCAGTGTTATTTAAATTATAAAAACAAGAGAAAATGATTCATATCTACCACTGAAAGCCCCACTGTTGAAGCCAATAATGTAATAACAGCCGATAACGTAATAAATTTGCCCTTTTTGAAATGTAATAGGCCGATAACGTAATAACTGGCCAATAACGTAATAAAAGTCCTGAACCGATGACGTAGTAATAATAAATTATTACGTTATTCGCTGCTTATTACGTTATTGGCCTGGTAAAAGAAAAAAAACTTTGCAAATGTAATAACTGAGCCAATAACAATAATAAATCATTACGTTACTGGCCAAAAGTTATTACGTTATCGGTTCAGGACTTTTATTACCTTATTGGCCAGTTATTACGTTATTGGCCTATTACATTTCAGAAAGGGCAAATTTAGTACGTTATCGGCTGTTTTTACATTATTGGCTTCAACACCCACTTGTACTTATTTGCTGTAAGATATCTGTGGATATTAGTACACTCTCGTATGTGTTCAGATACTGGCAGCAGCTTTTTAGCTTAGCTTTGCATAAAGACTGGACTTTATCATCTGTTTATAGATTGTATATAGAATGGATGAAGCTAACGTCACCCACTGGTTTGTGGAGTTTGGCATTTGAACGTAGCCACAAGTGACCATATTTGGATAACAAGGGAGGAGTGAGGAGGCAGGTCTGACCCTTGAACTCGAGGACACTGTCCAATGTGAATGAGACTGGAGTTCAGAGCTGGTCTCATTGGAGAACAGACCTGTCCATCAAACTAGCCACGCCCCTAAATCTTCCTCTTTTTAAAGCTTAATATCTAAACAATGATGAAAGGATTTTCAGATGGACCAACAGATCACTGAGAAGAAGAGTTGACTTCTTCTAGTGACAATTGCTGATTTTTTTAAAATTAAAGTCAACTGAGTTTTTTGGAGCCAGCGCCTGGTGGCTGTCGGGGGTATTGCACTTTTTTTTGCACTTCAGCATCAACCTCATTTTTGAGAACCAGTTGCTTCGTCCATTTATATGTACAGTTTTATTCTTTTCCAGTCAAAATCAAGCTAACTGTCTCCTGGCTATAGCCTCAGGTTTACTGTAGAGATACAAGGTCCATCCTTCATTGTGCCTTAATGAACTTCCTGTATCATTTATCCGTTGTGGTGCTTTCCTCTCGCTAGGTGCTAAACGTGCTGTCAGAATGCATTGAAAAGGAGGGCTACAGCTACGTGGTGGAGGACGACCTCCAGGGGGACCAAGGGAAGGACCACGCCCACAGCGGCCCACGGCGGAGGTAGCTGCCTGGGGTAGCTGGCAGCTGGATTGGACTGACTCTCCGGAGACAGCACACCGGACTCAGCTAATCCAGTCCTTCCTCTTGAACTGAACTGGCATCCTGCAACACAGATGAGCTCCATCTGTCCTCGGTTTCTCAGAGGGGTTGATTTTTTTGCTGAACTTACAGGGAAGCCCACCTGCCTGAGGTTTATATAAGCTGTGTGGAAGTAGGAGGCCTGCTGGGTAGGACTGGACTCTGACAAAACAGCGCGCCGATGCTCCAGACGCTGGTGATGCCGAAGATATCTGAACGGATCCGGGGATGGACAGAACTGAACCGCCGCACATCACCTCGACTCCTTAAAATATCCAACCCTGACTGTAGTGTAGGATAGTATCACCGCAGCTGACCCAAACACCCACCGACCCACCGCAGCAACCAAACCATTAAAGTCTTGCAAGAGACGCCTTCTCTCTCCGTCTGGTTCAGGACCCTGTTTTTGAATTCAGTGAATTCTGAGGGACTTGTAAAGAAACTCCCCCACAACTCTCTTCACGAGCTGAATTATGTGTTTCTACTTCCTGTTGGTATTGCAATTGTTTCGGTTGAACACCCACGATGGAGGAGGAGTAGGTGGAGGTGGACTTCTTGTTGTCTTCATCATCAAAATGACGGTTTTGCATAGTGTCTTTTTTTTCTCTTATTTCTGCTGAGCTGCTTCAGCTTCTTATCATTGGTATTCAAGATGGAAATATTTGATTGGAGTGCAGGTTTACTCCTGGATTTGTCCATTAATTTTTGCCCATAAATGTTACATGTCCTTGAGAGAGTATTTATTATTAAAATTCATATTTATTTGTTGGAAATGAAAACTAATCAGAAACACATTTTCTGTTGAATTAAGCAGTTGAATTTGCATCTCAGTGGTGCACTTCCTCATTTGTCCAACAGAGGGCAAACTGAGCATGTGCAAAAACCAGGTCCGTGCCATTCAGTTCAGTTCCCGTATTTACAAGAATCAAACCTGCTTTAACATTTGGTTTATCGCCGCCATGTATCACCACCTGTGTTTACATCGTTTAATCATTTTCCAGCTACTGTTGTTTCCATTTTCATTTCTTCCAGTGCAACGGATATGAGGTAAGATTTATGGTACCAAAAGCCAAATGTGACACTAATAGTTTTATATTATTGTTTCTTTGTAATATATTTGATGTCCAGATGTTGCTGTTGTGGAGAGATTATTTTTCAGGATGTATATTTCATTCATCGCCAACAGCTGATAGTTTAACTGTTGGTGTCAATGATTCAGTCACTGGCTGAAAGTTAATATATACAGTAGGAAAATCTAGTGCCTGTGCAATGATAGAAATACTTGAATGTCTGGTTTCATAGTGGAAAGGTTTAAATTCCTCCCAGGTACGAGCTATAGATAAGACACGGAGGTCTACATATATGTATGTATGTGCTGACTCCATCTGTTCCATAAGGGTTTTATTATACAGTCTAAGTTCCCATAGTCCTGTGTCAGGGCAGTACAGTGTGTGTGTATGGATGTGTGGGTGGATCCATGGAGAACCTTCGCTGGTGTTCTTGAAGTGAAAATGCTTCTTCTTCTTCTTTTTTTTTTTTTTTTTTTTTTAATTAAACTCAT
>OOFC01023172.1:0-13621 GCA_900323345.1 Pseudochromis fuscus
AAGAAGAATCAGAATCAGAATCAGAATCAGAAGAATCAGGAGAAGAATCAGAAGAAGAAGAATCAGGAGAAGAATCAGAAGAAGAAGAATCAGAAGAAGAATCAGAAGAAGAAGAATCAGGAGGAGATGAATCAGGAGGAGAAGAATCAGGAGAAGAATCAGCAGAAGAATCAGAAGAAGAATCAGCAGAAGAATCAGGAGGAGAATCAGGAGAAGAATCAGGAGAAGAATTAGCAGAAGAATCAGGAGGAGAATCAGGAGAAGAATCAGGAGAAGAATTAGCAGAAGAATCAGGAGGAGAATCAGGAGAAGAATCAGGAGAAGAAGAATCAGAAGAAGAATCAGGAAAGGAAACAGAAGAAAAAGAATCAGAAGAATCTGAAGAAGAATCAAAAGAATCTGAAGAAGAAGAAAAAGAAATACAGAGACAGATTAGAAAACCACGAGGAGAATCCACTGCAGAAATGAGTTAGCACATGACAGCAGCACCTGTTCAATGCTGCAGCACCTCAGTAGAAAACATCCAGACCACAGAGTGGACCCAACAAAACAAGGTAAGGTTCAAGTCAGCAGATTAACCTGAAGCAATTTAACAAAACAAAGTGCTGCATGTGCAGCATTTCTTATCAGATTCATTGATTAATCAGTAAAATAATCTGCAGAACACTCGATCACCAGCTGCAGCTCTTTTATGTTTCAATAACTAAACTGGGAAAACATCACAAACAAACAAACAAAGTGCTTCATGTCAGGAGTTGTGCCTGAAGTTGTGAACAGCCTCGTGTTGTCGCTGTGATGCAGAGTCTGGGAGCGAGGCCAAGGGAAATGAAAGCAGAGTGCCATTAAAGTCAATGAGGGAGCAGCAGCAGAGTCACAGAAAAAAAAGACAAGATGGAGCGTTTCAGTCTGCGGCATCTCCACCCAAACACTCACAAACCTGCAGTGTTCCCCCCGAGGACACTGCTAATTTGACGTGTCTGTGGTGTGACACAGATCAGTGCTGCCTTTCACACACAATCACATCCACTTTAAATCACACACACAGCCCAGTCTATTACAGAGCAGCAGGGAGATAACTCAGCACAGATAGACTTGTGTTCAAATATTTACAGCGTCACAGTCGGAGGTGTTGCACAGACTCCTGCTCCGTCCTGATAACATATGAAAATGAGGGATGTACAGTCTGCTGACGTATGGAGAGATCTTACTGAAAAACAATGTCTGCTGTTGCTCGACAGCTTTCGGTGGATTGCGACAACATGAAAGTTTGAGGAGAAAAATAGGTCAGGAGCCAGTTTTGAATGCAGCAGCTTTTATTCAATTAACTCTTTGCTATTTTGGTTTTGGGTGCAGGTATGAAAGGGATTTTCATCAAAGACACTGCGACGCCTCTCCAGGGAGATCAGCACCCTGGTGGCTTTTTTTTTTTTGGTTTCCTGTCACAAAGAAAGAAGCTTGATTACTGCTGCCAGCGTGAAACTCTCTCATCTCACTCTGAAAACAAATCAGATCTTTAGATGAGCTGCGTTTTTTCCAAGGGACTTATTTTGTGTGAGTACGTGTCGTCATTAATCGTGTTGTTTAATCTCATTTTAATCCGGTCTGAACAAACCGACTGCGACCTGTGGTTGAATTTGGAAATCACTCCACCCTCAAGCAGCATGAAGACGAGTGGGATGCAGCAGCAGGAGTCGCACTGATGTTGTAAAAGCAGGATTTAGCTGCAGCTCAGTCCTGGTTTACCTTGGTGGTGTTGAGCTTGCTGTGGTGCAGCTCCAGGACCTGCAGGGCCGCCTGGAGGTTGGCCTGAGGCTCCGACAGCTCCATCTTAATGGGCCCGAGGCAGTGGACGTCCGGAGGTGACAGGTACATTCGCAGCAGAGACAGATAAACCTGCAGAGCACGAGTGCAGCGGTTAATACTGCTCTTTAGATTTCAGAAAATCTTTTGTGTTGAGACACTGAGACGAGTTTCAAAGATCAACACAGACGACAAAACACACAAATGCAACAGGAGGAGGAGGAGGAGGACAGTATCTATGACCAGGTGTCACATCATAAAAAACAGGAATAATCCACTAAAACAGGTAAAGAAAAACACATGATGTTTACTGGGTTAACAGCACAGAGTGTGTACAGAGTGGAGGAAGTTAACGTGGCCATGTTGGTTGTTTGGAGCCAGAAATGACCATATTTGGAGATGAAGGGAGGAGTGAGGAGGCGGGTCTGACGTTTGAACCTGAGGACACTGTTCAATGTGGAGGAGACTGGAGTATTTTATGGTTAAAAATGAAAATTTTTCAATTAAAATCAATGGGAGTGAGAGATTTTGGAGCCAGCATCTAGTGGTGATTGGGAGTATTGCACTTTTTTTTTTTGCACTTGTGCATTTGCCTCATTTTGAACCTTCATTCCTTTTATATACAGTCTATGATTAACAGTTACAACAAGAAACAAAAACAGTATTTGATCTTCAAAAAAATAAATTAAAAAGGAGAATTAAGTTGAAGAAGAAACTGTGATAATGTGTTTACTTTTGCCACATTGTGACTTTATTGGATAGTTGATGGGAACGAGGAGGGAAGGAAAATATGGGGTGTGACATGTAAAACAGGTTCCTGGGTGGACTCTGTAAAAACTCTTCATCATAAAACTGAAACCGTGAGAAACAGGTCGTCTGGCTGGTGATGGTACAAACTAACACATTAAATCTCATTTGTTTCCTCCAGATAAAACCTGAGATGTGTTACTGCCTGAACCTTCCTGCACTAACAGGTGGATACTGTTACCTTCAGCTGAGCCAGGTCAACATTTTTCTTAACACACTGAACTATTGTCTAAAATCAGCCCGACGATGGTTTTAATCTCACAGGACTTTAGACACAGCATCCAACCTTCAAAGTATTTCTTTGTGACCTTTGCAGAAACTGTAATGACTGATTTTTAATTTTTATTTTTTGTCTGTTTTCATTAAGTTTCTGAGCTTTTATTTTGGACTTGTCGGGTCACATTGTGTAAAAAAACATAATAAAAAATCTCAGCTGTCATTTCAGGTTAAGTGAAGAAGAAAACTGAAGACATTAGTTTTTGTGCTGGTGCCATAAATAATCCATTATATTTGTACAGCAGTTTCTGCCAAACACAAAAGCACTTATCAGAAGGCAACAGAGCGAACTAAATGGAAAACAAAAAGCAGAGTGGTCATAAAAAATAAACACAAAAAAGTATATTTAGAAAAAAAAGACACAAGAAACTCAAGAATATAAATTCAATTAATAAAACATATCAGACTGAAAACTACTCACGTCTTTATTTCCTTCCACTGAACTGTTGTAATGTCTGTGACAGTATCTGCAAACAGAGGACACAGGGAGTCATGTGCAAATATAAAAACACAGACGTTCTGCTTAACGTCACGATGCAGTCCAGTAATTGGACCGACACATTTGCAGCACTGTGATCGATCATGATGACTCCAGTTATTCTTTAAAGAGGAACGACTACGCCATTTTTTAGTTTTGTATTTATAGTCTCAGTCTCCTGGAGAGTAGTTTTACATAGATTACACTTCAAAAATGTCCTTATTTAGCTCATAATGGACATTTATTCAGTCCCTCGTTTCATTATATCAACAGGTGACTGTAAACATACAAAATCACTAAACTTTTCCAACCAGTGTGAATCTGATCCAGACAGCACCAACATTCACAGAAAGATCCCAGCAGGACGTCTGTGTTTGGTAAATATTACCCACATTAGCAGCTGATTGTGAAACAGACGCTGGATTCAGGATTTTAATCACAAGCTGGATGTAAAATGTTTCTATGTGTGTTCATATTCATCAGTGGACGTGTGGTAACTGCTGGAAAATGTCAGGTACCAGGTTCCAGGTCCTTCTCGGCAATGGAAAAACAAACCGAGTCGATGTGGTACCATGTGGTGGGAAAGTGCCATTATTGTTTAAGTCTCTGCTCGAGCCGGGTTGGATTTTTCCAGACATTCAGCAGGTTGGTGTTAATGTGAAACAGCGATGCAGGAATCTGTGGTGTTTGCACGAGTACTCACTCCTCCGCCATGCGAGTGTCCTTCAGGATGTGCACGTAGATGAAGAGCGCCTGCTCGTGTTTACCCATGCGACCCAGCAACAGAGCGCGCTCCTCCAGCAGACCTTGGAGATGGAAAACAAGGTCAGAGGAGCAGGTCGCACCCGGCAGCCTAAATATATTCACATATAGACCTTGGAGAAACTTTCCCCTGTAAGTAGGAGCATATGCACATGAGGTCATGGAAAACATGTACTTTGTTTTTCTAAGGCACCTGCGACATAAATCCAGACACTAACATCAGGCATTTAGTTTTAAATCAAATCTATATGTTTCTAATTTGTAAGAAAAAGAAACGGTTCCTACCACACTCAGAGAATAAAAAGGCAAAAGTCGTCATCTTTACACCATCACACAGTGAAATGCCAACTTTTTTTTAGTAACAAACCCACATCCTTGTCTGTATCTGTTAAGCAAACAGTAGAGACGTCTTGTTTGCTCACTGCCCACACATTTGTCATCCATGTGTAAGGTCATTTTCCTACCATCAAAGGGAAAGTCGCTGATGAGTCTGGCCGGTTCGTAACTGCTGGAAATATCCAGGAAGGACAGCAGCTTGTTCCTGAACTCTCCCAGTTCACCGTTCTCCTTCCCAGCAGCAACAGCTGGAACCCCTGCAGCAACACACACCGTTGTAGTTTTATATCTGAAGTTACTGATCAGTTCATCCTCAGAAAAACAAGTGTGAGGGAATATTTGCTGCTCTTCTTATGGCCTATAGCACCAAACTGAAATGATAAAGGTTGCAGCTCATTGGTTGGCCAGAACAATCCACTTTAAAACTAATCATAATTGTGTGCTCGATGGATAAGACAGTGCTGCCATGTCACCACAAGAGGGCAGCAGTATTCAGTCTGTAGCATCAGAGCAGCTGGATTATACCTTGGTGGAGGTGTGTGCTCTCTGGTGCTTTCTAGTTGCTGTTACTGTTTTTATACTAAACACATCTTCAGTCAGTATTCAGTGTTTCATCCTGCACATCTGCAATTCTGCTTTTCATTTTATTATTATGAGATAAAACCACACTTTATTCATCCCAATGGGGAAGTTAGAGCTTCTTAATCTATTGTTGATTATGCTGCTGTAATATCACACCAGACCTGCAGATGAAAAATAAATCTCCATTTAATAATAATGTTAAAAGAACTTGTTGCAATCATGGTTTAAAGGTTTGAAAATGCCCAGAATCAGAAATGAAGCTGTGCAGATTCAGCAGTTGACCTTGAATATTTAAATTTACAACCTCGTGAATCCAGAAATATTAAGTCTTCATCACATGCTTCTCAAAGTAAATCCTCAAGACTCACAACAGAAACCCAGAGAAACAATCTGCTGAAATCATGCACCTTGTAGTGAATCGCTTCATTAAACACAGCGAGGCCGTAACCTGCCCAAGGACACATTCATTCATCCTATTAGTTGTTTTTATTAGTTTACTTTGGGTTCACATTAATGAGAATCCCTGAAAACGTTGTCTGGCTAAGAGGTTCGTTTTAAAGCAGAGTCACTGGAGAAAGCACAAAAAGTCAGAGACGGATGGACGCCATAATGAGTCCTGACAGAGGCTTTAGTTTCAAAGCAGTGAGAGATAACTCTGAATGAAGAGGGAAAGTGAACCCAGATGCAGTGATGTAATCACATGAGAATCCTGAGATAAATTAAGAAAAATAAATAGTTCTCTTGGCTGTTGATTGAAGGTAAGAGTTTCTAAAATGGAAAGAGGACTGAGTATTTCTCTGGGTGATAATAAAACTCCAGAGTCATGTCATTATACGCCTCCATTTAAAGCTTTTCCTTCAGGTAATCGCTGCAGAATGCTCGGTATCTTTGTTTCACTGTAAAACACTTTTACAGCTTCCCAGGTGAACTCAGGTTCTCAGTGGCTCATACCTTCTGGCAGGGAGTTGAGGTATTGTTTCATGAGGCCCTGAACCCTCCCCAGGTACAGCTGGATGAGCACGTTGTGAAACTCCGGGCCCTTCTCATCCCACACGTAAATGATATGCTCCAAATATGGGATGGCGAGCTCCTCGAAGCCCTCCTTCAGGAACTGCAGCACTTTGTCTCGGGGTAAAGTCTCCACCTCGGTCAGGTCCTCGGTGAAGATCTGCACAGGAGGACAAAAAGGATTTACAGCAACGGAGCAGAGGAGCTTCCCTCGAGGGAGGTGGAGGTAAAACACAGAGAGAGAGAGACTGCAGCTCACTGATCTGAGTTCTGCTCAGAGACTGTGTATGAATGAATGAATGAAGCTAATGTGATGTCATCTGGTGGTTTTTGACGCCAGGAGTTTGGTATCTGAACACAGATGTATTTTGGATCCAGAAGTGACCATATTTGGATATAAAGGGAGGAGTGAGGAGGTGGCTCTGACTCTTGAACCTGAGGACACTGTCCAATGTGTATGAGACTGTCAATCAAACTAACCCCGCCCCTAACTCCTCCCCTTCTCTCAGCCTAGTATCTCCTTAATGATAAATGATTTTCAGATGGAGCAGATCACTGAGAAGAAGAGTTGACTTTAACTAATGACATCAGAATGACTTTTTTTTCCAATCAGCATCTAGTGGCCATTGATGTTATTACATCTTTTTGTTCTTCCACACTGGCCTCATTCTGGCCTCAAGGTTGGGTGAATTAAAGAAACACAAAACAGCATATTTACAACAGAACAGCTATAAATATACAAACATTAAAACACATGTAAAATTTAACATTGTGTACAAACGTCTGTCCCCACCTTCAGGCCATCCTCAGGACAGATCTTCAGGACCCAGGGAGAAAACTCAAAGATGATGCCCATGTTCTCCACTCCTGAGTGAGATCAGGTAGAAGGGAAGTTACATTTTAACCGAGACATCACAGAGATGGCAACGAGTAAAAATGAAAACATGATAAAGTCCACAATCAGCCATTAAATCACTTTCAAAGTGACTCTGTACCATGAATGACTACAACAAAGACTGTGTGTCAACAGAGCTGCATCATTATAACACTTCAAATAAAAAGTATGATTTAGTGGAAATGTAATCAGGAAACAGCAAAGGCAGTAATTTAAAATATATATATTATTACTTTATTTAACAACCAACAGTCAGATTTTGTGTCATAACTTTACAATTACAATAATTCAATATATCTTCATGGTTCTTGTGGCTGCATTAGAAAGTAGAGACATTATTATTTTTGATGGTATTTCATGTGATAATCCTTCATCGAATTACAATATGTGTCAGAAAAAGCTAGTGTTGGTAATACAGCCAAAAACTAATCTGACAATCTCACTTTTTCTTAATATGCCAAAAAAAAAACCTTGGCGTGCAGCGATCTACTCATTATGCTGCAGTGTCAGAGTTAATTTTACACAAATACATTTAACAACTTTAACCACTGAGCCCCCAGCGTCACTGTAAACACTGATAAACACTCTGCCTCACATTTAGTGTCACAATCAACCACAGTGAAAGTTTTCTCAGAGCTTTACCCACAATCATCCAGACAAATTCAACATATGAAGCAGAGATGACAGGAGAGGCCGGATCGGGCCGGTGGTTCTTACCCAGGCGTTGGAGGTACTGGACTGTTCGCTCATGGCCCTTCAGGGGGGAGTTGGCCTTGGTGGACTGGTCCAGCAGCACCTGCAGAGCTGAGGGAGGGCAAACAGGGTGAGGAGAGGCAGAGACAGAGGAGCGAGAACCAGTGTGAGATTAGCGATGGAAAAGTAGCAGGATGTCATCTGCTCTGCTGGATTACATAACTGCTCCGTCTGCAGAAATCTGGATGAGGCGTATGTGGTGTTAAGTGGTGACCGGGAACAGCTGGTTTGAATTGGCAGATGCGGAGAGAGGCAGACTTCGGCAGCATGACATCACAAATCGCAGCACGCCAATTAAAACCAGCGAGACGGAGCCCAGAATCTGCCGCTGAACACGGCCAGAAACATCACAAGCAGCAACGACGGCTCTGACTCACGAGGACGAGCTGCAAACCTCCTCCTCTCAGATGAAGAGCCGATCATCCCTGCACCACCACACGGTTTAGTTACAAGCACATAACCAGTGCCTGTTGAACCCGAACATACTGGAACCAGTCAGCTCACAAAGTCTGGCAGAGGCAGCTGAAGCTCTGGCATCAAGCGATCTGTAATTTAAACACTAAACCTCAAATTCAACATCCAGCTTCACCGAGCAACCAGCACCAGATGTTTCTTTGTGTTTTATTGTTGTGTTCAGTTGTCATGCTGAGGCCTGCAACAGATAAACCACAGTCTGACAAACGACTTCCACAAGGAGACCTCTCATTATTCAGCTGATTGACGTGTGTGCTGTCTGCTGCTGGACGACTAAACTCTCACTTCCAAAAAACATTCATCTCAACACTTTACAGAAGATCAGTGTAGGAGAAACAAACAGCTGCTCCATGAGGCTGCAAGAAATTACATTTCAAGAAATTTGGGAGAAGAGGGAAAAGTATATTTCCCCAAAACCGTCTTTAGTTTCTGCATTTAGGTTTTTTTTCCCCTCAAAATAAAAACACAGGCTGTGATCTACAGTTACAGTGTCAACAGTTGGAAAGCTGGATCATCCTGTACAGATATCTAAATAAAGATCTCAGCTGGTACTTTAATAGAAAGCAGTTATTTTTTCCTGGTAATGTTTAGATAATACTAGTGCTGTCAAATGATTACATTTTTTAGTCAGATTAATCACAGGGTTGCTGTGGCTTGATTACCGTATTTTCTGGACTATAAGCCGCTACATTTTTCCGGCGCTTTGAACGTAAACACCGGTGTTTCTCATGTATCAACGGCACGAAGCTCGTTAGCTTTTTACAAGCTAGCAAGCTCCGTGCCGCCGATACATTTAGCATCGTCACATCAGACCCGGTCAAAGTGGACCACATGAAACTGTTGGAATAAATTCAATAGCGGCTTATAGACAGGTGTGCTCAATAGTCCAGAAAATACGGTAATCACGATTAAATATCATTACCTTTTAATCTGTATTAACCGTGTTTTATTTTCCATGAGGGTGGTTTGTCACAACCTGGGTGATGCTTTCTGTGCTGCTGATGGATTAATTGCATTCAGATGAATTAATTCCAATCAGATTAATCATGATGATGTATTAATCTGAGTTAATGCTTTAATTTTGACAGCCCCAGATAATATATGGTCATATCTTCTCATTTAACGTGTTAAACAAGTTGAACAAAGTGGTTCTGATTTGACTTTTCTTTTGTTTCTTGATCTGAAGAAATATTGTGAATTTGTTTGAAATCCAGAGAAAAAATTAGTTTTTCTAATCCTGGTGTCGTCTGAGCTCAAACATTCGAGTAAATCAGATTTTTCTAACAGAAAACACTGAAGCAAGTCTGACGATCACTCATGAGGTTTCCAGTGAAACAACATAAATCCTGATTTATTATGTTGGTGAGATCGGTTCTTTAAGGAAGATGCAGATTTCTTTCACAGTTTTCAGTTAATTCGTCCATGAGGAACAGAGAGGCGTACATGTGGGTCTCAGTGTGACTCACAAATTAATATAAGATTATATAAATTAAATGTATATGTATGAGATATGTGCTTTTCCAATTGACTGATTCATGTCATTAAAGGTGGTCAACCAGTGTTTCTTTAATGTATGTTGTTATGTAACAACAACTGTTACTCATTCATTCATAGAAAAAGCCCATTTGAGCCTGAACTTGAACTCAAACACACAGATCTGCCAGTTTTGCAGAGAGAGAGGCCAACAACAGCTGAAGGAGGCATAGAAATCCCCTCTGTTTCAAATGAATTGTTACGCCCCACATCACACATAATCCAGAGGAATTACATTTGTTTTTGCAGAAGAAACACTACGCCAGGACAAATGCTGTATGTTTTGGAGACATTTTGAAAATAAATTATCCTTGTGAACTAAAACTGATCATTTTTGGTTAAATATTTTGGTTTGAAATGAATAATTAACAGCTTGCAGGAAAAAAAAAATCTTAACTGTAGCTGAAGATTTAATACTGCAGTGAAGAGGTTTCAGAAATTCCCCAAAATCTGTGTTATGCTGTGTTATGCTCTGTGATTACATCATCAGTAAATTCAAAGATGCAAATAGATACAAATTCGTGCAACTTGGGGAAGGTTTAACTTCATGTTACGTGGTCGTGGAAGAACCAATCAGCGCTGAGATTCACCGACGTCACAGAGGAGCAGAAATGGAGGACAAGCATTTCGTAGCCGTCTGTGGTTGTCCAGAGCTTTAGGACACGACTTTGACTTAAAACCAAAAGGAGAGGAGCTGTTTGCTGTTTCTGAGACTTCAACAGGTGAAAGGAGCAATATCTGTGGTGATGTGTGAAACACAGCGATCGTATTCTCCTGAGTAAACACCAGGTGAAAATTAGCTTCATATTTGCTGTGAACACAGCGTCACAGTTTCTATTTCTATAAGAGGAGAATAAACAAGTCCCATAATTATACTAGAAAGCTCACAGAGCGCAAACCCTCCACCAAGGTGTGATCCAGCTGCACTGATGCTGCAGAACGAACACTGTTGCCCCCTTGTGGTGAAACAGCAGCACTGTCTCACTGAAGCCCATTTTAACAGATATGGATGTTTGCAGATTTCCCATCCTCTGATCTGGCTAAAATTTAATAATTTGTTCCTTTGGTATTGCTGATAAAACCTCCTTGGTGGAGGTACCAAAGCTCTTCTCTGCAGATGAGGTGGTGGACTGGTGAGATGTTACGATTTAGTACAACATAAAACAACAAGAAGATTCACCATCAGCCCGACTCTCACCTTTCTGGTGCAGGCCCTTCTTCTCATAGAGAATAATGAGCTCGCTGTACTTGTGAGCCTTCTTCAGGACGTACTCGCTCTCCTCGATGTGGCAGTGGTTGTTCTCCAGGCGGAGCAGGGGGGACACGAGGGCCACGTTGGTCTGCATGAGGGGAGAAAGAAAACAGATTACACAATATCCAAACATTAATTACTCCAGCTGTTGATGGTTCAGGTTGTATTTCATCTAAAACACACAGGCAGGTGACTGTGTTTAATTAGTCCCTCTCTCTGCCTAACGAGTGTTTATTATCTAAATAATCTGGTTCAGACTCTGAATTCCACAGCACACACCATCCATCCATCTTCGAGGATCTCCAAACCCTCCGTGGTTATCCCTGCAGTCGGCTGTGGGAGTTTCCCTGATTAGATAGAGCCTACTGTGCTATCTTCCAAAGGGAAACACCTGGTGGCATTTTCCTGGATGCCCAGACGAGGGTGAATGATTCCACTTCAGCGGGAGGAGGCAGAAACACTTTGAGGTTTTACTCCACACGCAGAGCCCAAACTAATCTGTGGAGAAACTGACTTTGGCTGCTTTACATCCGTGATCTCACTGCTCATTCCCCCACGACTCAACATTTGTCCTCAGATGAGAGTCGACACACAGATTGCCTGGTGAATTAAAAGTTTTGCTTGGTCGGCCAGATGTCTAATTTGCTGAATCAACACCAGGCCCGCGGTGCTGCAGCGATCACGTCTGATTGACGGTCGCGGCTCACGCTGCTTCTAACTGCGACTGTTACTTCAAAGTAAATCTTGTGAGGAACAGGACCCATCTGGATAAACATGAGGTGAAGTTAGCTGCCCGACGGTGCTGCCAGCGAACAATTAGTGACTGATGAAAACATTTCATTTAGCTGTGAGTGGATGGTGAAGGCTGCCAAGTTTGTAAGAGCTGATATAACTTGTATCATGAAATATAAACATTTAAATTATGTTTTCTGACAACAGCATAAATCAAGCAGTGCACGATTTCATGGAAGCAGCCATTTGAAATATTTCAACCAATCAGAAAGTAGGGGGGAGGGTTTTTTCTGATGCTCTGACATCACATAGGCTGTATACACAATGGATGCAGCTAACGTGATGTCACTCGTTAGTTTGTGGTCTCACATCCTGATCCAGGAGTTTGGTATTTGAACGTGGCCATGTTGGTTGTTTGGAGCAGGAAGTGACCATATTTGGATATGAAGGGAGGAGTGAGGAGGCGGGTCTGACCCTTGAACCTGAGGATGGTGCTCATTGTGTATGACACTCGAGTTCAGGAGACCAGACCTGTCAATCAAACTAACCACGCCCCTAAATCTTCCTTTTTTGAAGCCTAATATCTACTTAATTATGACTTTTTGGTAAAATATGAACAATTTTTCTAATGGATTTTCAGCCATCATCCTATGTTTGCATTCACATTAACTTTTCTATTCCTTGAAGAGACACATCAGATGATTCAATCTAGGTACTGTAGGAGTGTGTGCTGTTAGATGCATTAAGTGAAATGAGAAAAGTAAAAGACTGTGTCCTTACGTGAAGGTAACATTTCAGCAGGGTGGTGTCGATGATCTGCAGGAGTTTTTTGCGGCTCTTGATGGTGGGCGTTCCCTCCATCAGGGGAGACGTTGTAGACGGGTCTGAGTCGTTGAGCTGCTTCACAAGATGGCTGCGTTTCTATGGAGACGCCAGAGAAAAATGCAGATTAATATTGCATTTGCATCTAAATGCAACAATCTAATAATGACTTGTGGAGTGTGACTGAGCATTCAGGATTGAAAAGGACTATTTTTGAAGTGAAGTCAGTTGCAGTCATTTCTGTTGCCCTGGCTGCATTTTACATTTCTACAGTCAGCTTGTGGGACCAGCAGAACAGATGGATTGTGCTTTTTCTGAGGTTTGTGCTCTTTGAGTGTTTCCTAGTTTTGATTTTTTGTTATTTTACATCACCCCTTACTTCAACTTAAACTCTTGTCCCATTTCTTTCCCCTCTGCACACACCTGGGTGAGGTAATCAATGAGCGCGAGATGAGCCTTCTCCAGCTCTGCCCCGGACAGAGTGGGCAGAGGGTTGGGGTAGTGCAGCTGTTTGCGGTAGTCTGAGGGGAGCAGGTCCGGGTAGAGTCCGATCACATGTGTGGGATCTGCAAAGCACAATTTGTTTCTCCATGTTTGATACTTAAGCTGGATTAAAAGGGAAAATGTGTTTTGAAGATGGAGTTTACAAACACACCATGTATATGTTCCTGAACCTGAAATCAAAGGCTCATTAGCACAAAGGAAACTCTGTCATCACGAGAGAATAAATCCTCACACAGGCACAAGCTGTGATATCATTACATGTGATAATCATAAGTGAAGAAAATACTTCCAGCACACTCTGCAATAAGCAACAGATGTCTAATGAGATGTCTAAACAGTTGGCAGAATAAATACGATGACAATAATCCTGACATAAAAAGATCATCACGGTGGAACTAATCAGATTACAATAATAGAAGATATTTTTTACATGTCCAGGCTATAAGTACTTATTGTCAGGTCCTGTGAATAGATGCAATTTGAGCCATTTGTCTTGGAAATCTGGCGCGCGCACACACACACACACACACACACAAACATCCACAGTGGTGTAATGAGAGTGGTGACAGTGGCAGTGCTGCGTCCTTTTCCAGATGAACTACCTAAA